>PITA01026100.1:0-23208 GCA_004023965.1 Spilogale gracilis
AGAAACATCTAATTCCTTCTCTACCTGGGCACTGCAGAGGAGGTGGTATTTGAGCTCCGTTTAGAAGGAAAAGGGGCATTTGACAGTTGAGAAGGTCAAGTATTCCAGGCAGAGGGATAGGCCCCTCGGAAGGAGCCAGGCCCTACAAGGCCTGTGCTTTGTTCTGGGGAATGTGAAATTGTGGGTCCAGGCAGAAAGGCTGTCAGAAGGGGTGTGCCGGGGGGAGGGGGGCTGCAGAGGACAGTGAGGACAGAAAGAGGTCCCGGAGCTCTTCCACAAGGCCTCGTTTGGAAATAATGTTATTTTGGATGTTGGGAACAGAATTCAGTTCAGGGAGAGAATGGTACTTGTTTAAAAAGAAACTTTAATGGGCCCCTTTGAATGTGATTGGCGGCCCTGGAGAGATTGTCAGAAGAGCCTGGGGTGTATCAAGGAGAGATATAGCAGAGGCATTGCAGAAGGTGTGGGAGGGAGAGCTGAGCAGGAATGAGGAGTAGAGCTATAGTTGGAGAGACCCAGGAGACAGGGTGAAGAGGAGAGCTCGGGAGAGGGTTGAGGGTGGGCTGGGGGTCTTCAGGGCTGCTGGGAAGAGGATGAGCTGTCTGTCACTGGCTTTTAGGCTGCAGTGCTGTCATGTCCCTTCAGGGAAAGCAGTTGCACAGCTCAAGTGCGTGCACGGTGTCTGTGGGAAATCAAGGGACAGGGGCTGAGATCCAGGGCAGGAAGGGCATCTCAGGGCAGAGATAAGTAAGTCACTGGAAGCGGTGAGGTATCAAAAATGCACAGACTAGAAATTAGGGGACATAAACACAAAAGCCCCTGTAAAGTCACAAAAATATAGAAGTATTAAACTTCAGAACAGAAATAGCATAAAACTTTGATCCATCTTATTTGCATATCAAAGAACAGAGAGATACGAGCTGTCACTCTTGCCTACACATGTATGTCCTATGTCCATGATATTTACCCGCAGGGTGTCTTTTTAAGAACACAACATACCACTCTCACATCTTCAGGAGAGATGAGGATGGCTGATTTTGAGGCTATTTAAAATTTTGGATCCTTAACAGCACATTAAATTGTCATGACATTTTTCTTGCTTGGTGATGTTAGGATACCCAGACCTTTCAAGTTTTTCTACTAAGCCACAGACTACATGGTATAGAACATAAGGGTGCCAGATTTCGTGTGTCCCCAGCAAGAGTAGAAGAGAATGCTAGGAATATTCTAGAACTCAGAGTCCCCAAGAAATGGCTGAGTGTTTTTTAATTCAGACACCACTGAGTCGTGAGGAACAGAAACCCATTCAGAATACAATGAACAAAAGAGGGGCTCTTTTGGAACGACATTGTAGTTAGCTCAAGGTAGGGGGTTACATCTGGGAGCAAACAAACAGAACTAGAAAAATCAAGAATCAAGATCCCTGCCTGCTGTCTAGGGACCACACAGTCTCTGGCTTCTGTTTCTTACAGCTGCACTTTTGTCTTCGTTTGCAGACCCCTTCCAATCCCAGCAAGCATGGGATCTCTCTAGTCCTGCTCGAGACCAGCTCCCGGTGAGTTTGGCAATCAGAGGTTGGCTCCCCTCCACCTCCATTCAGATTCGTGGGAGTCACCACCCTCCTGGTTCGTCTCTGTGGATTGGCCGCTGGCTTGGGCATCTTCCTCCCTTCCCTGTACCTGAACCTGGAGGCAGTCACATTGAAGTGCAATCTCACATACAAAATGAACTGGTTTCAAAGAAATAAGATGAATAGAAAAATACCCTCCTCACTGTTGGGCAGAAATGCTACAGTTGACCACGTCTCCTCGGCAAGAAAAGGACACTGGTTTTTAGAGCACCATGTCTGTATGGCCTCACTCCAGGTCCTTCTCTCTTATCTTACTTTCTCCCACCAGCCACTCTGGGCAGAGACATGGTGGTCCTTCCTTTGTGATTAGTGACTTGCTCAGATCTTATAACCTCTCTTTAGGGGGGATCACAGTTTATCCTGAAGGTGCCCCGTTCTTCATGACTAGGGGCAAGCTGACAGGACTGCTCTGTTGCCAGTCATCATTCCTTGGCACCCCGGGCCCTCCGAGCCCCTGGCTCCGCAGGCCTCTGGAATACGCTAGAGGTGTAGTTGGGACCCTACAACCATCTGAGTCTGGGGTTGCTGGTGCTTTTGCAGCCACAGCTCTTACAGGGTCCCAGGGCCACAGACAGATACTCATCCTCTGAAGCAGCAGCGGTGGGGGGCGGGTGCTTTGAGAGAACTAAATGGATCAGTAAGTGTGGGTGGCTTAGCCCACAGGGACAGGCAGGGCAGTGGCCTGTTTGCATGCATCTGTGCACACAGACCCTGGTGCAGGGGACTTCTTACACACACACACACACACACACACACACACACACACACCATGCCTGAAATACACGTGTCTCCTATATCTCTGACACACGATCCACACACTTTAGATGCACTTGGTCTACAGGGTGTCAGACTGGGGATTTAATCTCAGCTTTGCCTCTTGCTACCTGTGTAATCCTGGACAAATCTTTTTAACTTTTTAATGCTCATTTTCTGCATCAATAAAATAAAAGTAATTATAGACTTTCAAAGGCAATAGGAGAATAACCTGAGATGATATCCATAAAAAACTTAGTGCCTACCAGATATTTAGCCATGTATACATTTAAACTAAATACAAACTCATATTAGATTACACATACATAGACCTACATACATACACATTCATTCATGTGCATGCATACACATATTTCCATACAATTCATCTCTGCATATATAAAGCACATGTACAACCATAAATACCATAAATACCAATATACCTAAGGATTGTATATACATCCATGTGTTAACATTTACAACCATGTGTATGTATACTTGTTCTTAAACATATACTTATGTTAGCATTAGACATGTATACACACATACACATATATAATGCATACATATCATACACATAGATACATATTATATATGAATCTGTGTATGTGCCTATACCTGTATAATACATAAACATATTTTACATAGTAAGATTTTTTAAAAAGATTTTTTTTAATTTATTTGACAGAGAGAAGCACAGTGAAAGAGGAAACACAAGTAGGGGGAGTGAGAGAGGGAGAAGCAGGCTCCTCACTGAGCAGGGAGCCAATGCAGGGCTCGATCCCAGGACCCTGGAATCATGACCTGAGCCAAAGGCAGACGCTAAATGACTGAGTCACCCAGGTGTCCCACATAGTAAGAATTTATCTCTAATACAAAGACAAGTGGAGATAATTCATAGTTCTGAAAATAACACTCTGATCTGTTGATCTTTCTACCTCAAGTATGAAAAACCACTCCTGTCGCTTCTTTGGGGGGAAAACACCTAGATTCTAGACAGACACTCTGTGATCTTCATTAGCCTGTTGATGGTGGAGAAGGTCATCACTTCATGTCAGGCGTGGAAGAGAGATGCCCTCTTCCCAGCCCACAGAGAGGAGTTGGGTACCTCCTCTGCCTGGCATAAAGAGCCAGTCTGCTCTGGGGGAGCACCACTAGCCAACCGTGAGATGTGCTATTCTCATACAGAGGCTGTGCCTTCAGCACGGGCTCACAGAAGTCTGGCCTTGGTTAGTACAAGGTGTTTTTCTTCTCTCAGTGATAAGCTCTCAGGTGAGCTGCTGGAGATCAGCAGTTTGGCTTCCTGGAGTGTATGTTTGCAGTGGGGGGCAGGGGTACAGTGTGCAAAGCACCTGAGTCCTCCCGCCAAGTTCAGAATCCCAGAGTCCCTGGGAAATTGAATTCTTGTTCAGTGGTTCCTAGGCTGGAGCGTGAGGCTGTAATCAACACTATGTACTGCCACCTGGGCATCTGGGGGCCTCCCCACCCATGGCCCTGCACTATGGCCACGAGTCTGTTGTAGGGGTCTGTAGGTTTGTATTTTTCACTCTGAGGAAGACGCCCAAAAACAGGGTACTGGAGCTGTAGGCAGAACTCCATGCAAAAGGACAGCAGGCCGCCTCATTTATATGATCTCACTTCCACTTGTAAATTATGAAAGGGATGAAGAAAGAAGACTTTGATCCATCAAATTTATGGATTCAATAACTGTTGCCATTTCAGACAGCAGGGATCCCTGGGGATTATTTTTCCATGTATACTTAGGTAGCACAGAGGGAGAGACAAATGCTAAATATTCTGCCGTATTTATGAAATGTCAAATGTACTTTCCGGGGTAATTACATGAATATTGAATAGCCTTGCTGAAATTTACAGCCCTGCAACTGAGTGTTTGGGGATGCTTCTTGCCAGAAGCTTCCCTGTAGACAACACAGCAACCCTGGAACAAAAGACCCAAATGGAACAGGATCTAGTCTGGCCCTGCCAGGCCAGCCATTGCCACTGCATCTGGACCACTTGGCCTGATTTCATAAATATTGACCATCCAAGAAGTCCATGTCAGGCCTTGTGGGCATCTGTAGCAGAAAGAAGAGACAAGGTTGACATTAAATATCCCATGGCAATTCTCTAAAAAAAGTGCTTTTTTGGTAATTTTCCCCAGAGCTGGTGGAATAGCATATAGCATATTAAAACCCAAGGCTATTCTATGGGGAGATGAATCATTCCTTTCCAGGTTTTTCCAAAATGTTGTCATCTTCTTGGACGAAGAAGAACATTTTATATTTTGGCAGGCAAAATAGCCTTAGCATTATCGGAGTCAAAATCATGCAAACTTTCCCATTTGCAGGTCTTAAAACATGGGGGTGACTTCCAGCCCTATTTTTGTTAAGTTTCAGTTAAATCAATTTACTAGTCTCAGGAGGCATTCTCAAGTCCACTTTCGCTTTAACCAGTGATAACTTTTCCCTTGTGGCTGTGACTGCTCTAATCTCAGAAGTGTCTCTCAAAGCCCTCGTTTGCTTTGCCACCGTCTCTGGCCTTCCAGGATTATTTGAATAACATTCTATTTATCTCTCTGCCTCAAGTTCATCCTTCATATTTCTCCCACAGTGACTTTGTCTTTAGGATGATATAGTTATACTTTACATACACACCACTCCCTACCTCCCTAAACCCTGTGCTATAGCTCCTCCTTGCCATTCATTTCTGCCTCAGCCCCCATGTGTTTCCCCTGTCTGGGTACCATTTTACATGCTGCCTTCACTGCCCAGAGGACCTTCTTCTTCTTCTCTACACCCACCATGTTCCTACTGATCCACTGAACTCTAGTTCAAATGCTAAAGGCAACTGATCTGCTCAGAACACTTGGCCATGAAAAGTAAAATCCACTTTTTTCAGGGTCACACTGATATGAAAAAATTCAAGAGCTTAGTGAGAATTTCAGTTATTATGCAAAGGTACCAGGAATTTGGGGCAAAGGGAACAGAAGAGGGGACAGTCCTAAGGGGGATGATTGAATAATGTCTGGAAGCAGAACTGATCACTACTCATACTGTAATAGGTGAGTCAAGAACCTGGGAGGGAAGGGTGGCGTGGAGACAAGGGTGGTGTGAAGCTGGGGAACGTTGGAGAAAGGACAGCACCAGTATACCATATGGGCCTTCCAAGAATACCAGAGGTGAATCAGAAGGAAGAGGGTTATACCAGGGAAACTGTCTACTATACAATTTATAGGCCTAGGCAACTTGCCTTTGCTTGCGATGGGTAATGTGTTCTAGCAGTTAGTTCCAGGGATCATAGCCTTTAGCTGTAATCATCCCCTCTTGTAGGATAATTATAGGATTCCTCAGTGGTTATTCTTCTCTTTGATTCCATTGCACTTCATCCATGCTGAGAGGGTTCCAGATAGATGTAAGGAAGCTCTGCTAATCTCTGTGCTAAAACTCTGAGCACCTGGCATATATCTGTCTTTGATAAGACCATGTCACTGCGCTGTATCAGTCTTAATTCACCTACCCATTAAAGAATGCCACCCTGTGATCATCAAAGCTTCTCATTCCAAGAGGCTTTGCCTACACCTCTGCTTAAGGTCTTGGGCCAGGTTATGGACTCCCCCCCGCCCCCCTTGTGTACTATTGGTCAATTTGGAGGCATTTCTCTTCTCAATACCAAGAAAGTAGAGAGCTCTTATTTAACTGAAAAACAAAACCAAGGACAAGCTTAATTCCTCTAGCCATATGCTACATTTCAAAAATGCTTAAGGCCTTCAAATTAGCAAATTAGATCCCCGATAAGGCTCTTGAGAACAGACATCTTGTCTAGGGGTGGTGGGAAGTTTATGCTTTAGACCTCTCTCTGGATAATGCCCTAGAAATCCATAATGGGATGTGTATATTAAAACAATGGAAAAACCCTGAGCCAGGAGGGGATTATACAATGCCGAAGGGCAGATATCATGTTTCTTCCATTATTTTAATACCTGCATTCCATGACAGTCATATGCATACATACATATGTGTGTACGTACACATATACATTTATGTGTGTACTTGTATGTATATATAAACTATATATGTATATACACACATATAAATATGTACATGTACACACAAATTCTACTAAAATGGAGTACTTTGAGCCATGATCCAGTCTATTCCCATGACGGAAATGAGCATCATGAGATTAAAAGAAATAAGAAGCAAAGCAAATAAAACTCTAAATGACTGCAAGACAGATTGATGTTTTGATGTTTCTGTTCTTTGCTTGACCAAAGACTGTCTAGGACCTTGACCACCAAATGATAGGAGATGAGGAAAGCTGGGTTCCCTTGAGCACCAGCACCCCTCTCTCACCTTAATTCCAGCACTTTCAATATGTTGGAATGGAGATGCTTCTTCCCAGTTCTGTTTTCCTCAAGCTATCACATCCCCTCAAGACTGGAGTGTGACTTTCTCACCTCTGCATTCCTAACGCTAACTATAGAACTTGGTACCGGGCACCTGGGTGGCTCAGTTGTTGGGCGTCTGCCTTCAGCTTGGGTCATGATCCTGGAGTGCCTGGATTGAGTTTGTGCATCGGGCTCTCTGCTCTGCAGGAAGCCTGCTTCTCTCTATCTCACTCCCTTTGCTTGTGTTCCCTCTCTAGTTGTGTTTCTCTCTGTCAGATAAATAAAATCTTAAAAAAAAAAAAAGAATTTGGTACCTAGTCATCCAATACATATATATTTGACTGTAAGAATGTGATATATTTTGTGATATATTTTCATGAAATTTGATCTTGCGAAACTGTATATGCACAGATAGAATTGGATCTTACTTATAAAATTTTAAAACAATTTCTTCTTCCATGAATTTTGAGGAAAGGCAGTGAAGGGCCAGCTTAAATAAGCTATGGAAAATAGAGTCATTACAAATTCTCTTAATGACCTTCCAACTTGAAGGTCCAGAAATTAATTTTAAAAACCTTCTGTGTTTATAACATTCTGTCACATAATACAGGCATATGATCAATATATAATTTCATTTTATTAATTTATATATATTTTATTTTATTTTTTCAGTGTTCCAAGACTCATTGTTTATGCCCCACACCCAGGGTTCTATGCAATACGTGCCCTTAGTATCCACCACCAGGCTCTCCCATCCCCCTCCCTCCCCTCCAAGACCCTCAGTTTGTTTCTGAGTCCAAAGTCTCTTATATTTCGTTTCCTTCCTTGAATTACCCTACTTCCCATTTCCTTTCCTTCTTCTACGGTCCTCTATATTACCCCTTATTCACCACAAGTAAGTGAAACCATGTGATACTTGCTTTCTCTACTTGGCTTATTTCATTCAGCATAATCTCTTCCAATCCAGTCCATGTTGCTACAAAAGTTGGATATTCATCCTTTCTGATGAAGGTGTAGTATTCCACTGTATATATGTACCACATCTTCTTTATCCATTCATCTGTTGAAGGGCACCTTGGCTCTTTCCACAGTTTGGCAATTGTGGCCATTGCTGCAATGAACATTAGGGTACATATGGCCTTTCTTTTCACTACATCTGTATCTTTGGGGTAAATACCCAGTAGTGCAATTGTAGGGTCATAGTGGAGCTCTATTTTTAATTTTTTAAGGAATCTCCACACTGTTTTCCAAAGCAGCTGCACCAACTTGCATTCCCACCAACGATGTGAGAGTTCCCCTTTCTCCACAGCCTCTCCAACACTTGTTGTTCCCTATCTTATTAATTTTGGCCATCTGACTGATATAAGGTGATATCTTAGTGTGTTTTTATTTGAATTTCCCTGATAGCTAGTGATGATGAACATTTTTTCATGTGTCTGTCACCCATTTGTATGTCTTCTGCGGAGAAGTACCTCTTCATGTCTCCTTCCCATTTCTTGATGTGTTCATCTTCTTCTTGGATGTTGAGTTTGAGTAGTTCTTTATAGATCTTAGATATCAGCCCTTTGTCTGTAGTGTCATTTGCAAATATCCTCTCCCATTCTGTGGGTTGCCTCTTTGTTTTGTTGACTGTTTCCTTTGCTGTGCAGAAGCTTTTTATTTTGATGAAGTCCTAAAAGTTCATTTTCACTTTTGTCTCCTTTGCCTTTGGAGACGTGTCTTGAAAGCAGTTGCTGTGGCTGGTGTCAAAGAGGTTGCTGCCTATGTTCTCCTCTGGTATTTTGATGGATTCTTGCCTCACGTTGAGGTCTTTCATCAATTTTGAGTTTGTCTTTGTGTGTGGTATAAGAGAATGGTCTGGTGTCATTATTCTATACATAGTTGTTCAATATTCCCAGCACCATTTATTGAAGAGGATGTCTTTTTTCCACTGGATATTTTTTCCTGCTTTGTCAAAGATGATTTGACCATAGATTTGTGGGTCCATATCTAGACTCTACCCTGTTAAGAACCACATGGTACTCTCAAATGATGCAGAAAAAGCATTTGACAAAATACAATATCCATTCCTGATTAAAACTCTTCAAAGTATAGGGATAGAGGAAACATTCCTCAACCTCATAAAATCTATCTACAAAAATCCCACAGCAAATATCATTCTCAATGGGGAAAAACTGACAACCTTCCCTCTGAGATCAGGAACAAGACAAGGATGCCCACTGTCACCACTATTGTTCGACATAGTGTTAGAAGTCCTAGCAACATCAATCAGACAATAGAAAGAAATAAAAGATATTCAAATTGGCAAAGAGGAAGTCAAACTCTCACTCTTCGCAGATGACATGATACTCTATATGGAAAACCCAAAAGACTCTATCCCCAAACTACTAGAACTCATACAATGATTCAGCAATGTGGCAGGATACAAAATCAATGCACAGAAATCAGTTGTGTTCTTATATACTAACAATGAAAATATAGAAAGGGAACTCAGAGAATCGATTTCCATTTACCAGAGCACAAAAAAACATAAGATACCTAGGAATAAACCTAACCAAAGAGGTTAAGGATCTGTACTCAAGGAACTACAGAACACTCATGAAAGAAATTGAAGACACAAAAAGATGGGAGAGCATTCCATGCTCATGGATTGTAATAATAACTTTATTAAAATGTCTACACTACCCAGAGCAATCTACACTTTCAATGCCATCCTGATCAAAATTCCACCAACATTTTTCAAAGCATTGGGACAAACAATCCTAAAGTTTATATGGAACCAAAAAAGACCTTGAATTGCTAAGGAATTGTTGAAGAAGAAAAACAAAGCTGGGGGCATCACGTTACCTGATTTCAGGCTTAATTACAAAGCTGTGATCACCAGGATAGCATGGTACTTTTTATTAATTTTTATTTTTTCCATAACCCAGCCACCCTATCCTTCCCCACCCACCCAGCAATGCTCAGTTTGTTTCCTAAGATTAAGAGTCTCTTATGGTTTGTTTCCCTACCTGGTCCCATCTTGTTTCATTTTTTCCCTTCCTACACCCCATGACCCCCTGCCCTGCCTCTCAAATTCCTCATATAAGAGAGATCATATGATAATTTTCTTTCTCTGATTGACTTATTTCACTCAGCATAATACCCTCCAGTTCCATCCATGTCATTGCAAATGGCAGGATTTCATTCTTTTTGATGGTTGCATAGTACTCCATTATCTATCTATCTATCTATCTATCTATCTATCTATCTATCTATCTATCTATACCACTTCTTCTTTATCCATTCATCTGTTGGGCCATCTAGGTTCTTTCCATAGTTTGGCTATCGTGGACATTGCTGCTATAAACATTCGGGTGCATATGCCCCTTCAGATCACTACATTTGTATCTTTAGGATAAATACCCAGTAGTTCAATTACTTGGTTGTAGGGTAGCTCTATTTTTAACTTTTTGAGGAATCTCCCTACTGTTTTCCAGGGTGGCTGCACTACCTTGCATTCCCACCAACCTCTTTCCCCAAATCCTCACCAACATCTGTCATTTCCTCACTTGTTAATTTTAGCCATTCTGACTGGTGTGAGGTGGTATCTCACTGTGGTTTTGGGTTGTATTTCCCTGATGCTGAGGGATGTGAGCACTTTTTCATGTGTCTGTTGGCCATTTGGATATCTTCTTTGGAGAAATGTCTGGTCACGTTTTCTGCCCATGTCTTGATTGGATTATTTGTTCTTTGGGTGTTGAGTTTGATAAGTTCTTTACAGATAAGTTCTTTACTAGCCCTTTATCTGATATGTCATTTGCAAATATCTTCTCCCATTCTGTCAGTTGTCTTTTGGTTTTATTCATGGTTTCTTTTGCTGTGCAAAAGCTTTTGATCTTGATGAAGTCCTGAGAGTTCATTTTTTCCCTAACTTCCCGTGCCTTTGGTGATATTTCTAGAAAGAAATTGCTTGGCTGAGGTCAAAGAGGTTGCCGCCTGTGTTTGCCTCAAGGATTTCGATGGGTTCCTGTTTCACATTGAGGTCTCTCATCCATTTTGAGTCTTTTTGTGTGTGTGTGGTGTAAGGAAATGGTCCAGTTCCATTCTTCTGCATGTGGCTGTCCAATTTTCCCAACACCATTTGTTGAAAGTACTATTTTTTTTTTCTCATTGGACATTCTTTCCTGCTTTATTGCAGATCACTTGACCATAAAGTTGAGGGTCCATCTCTGGGCTCTCTATTCTGTTCCATTGATCTATGTGTCTGTTTTTGTGCCAGTACCATACTGCCTTGATGATTACAGCTTTGTAATAGAGCTTGAAGCCTGGAATTGTGATGCCGCCAACTTTGATTTTCTTTTCAACATTCCTCTGGCTATCTGGGGTCTTTTCTGGTTCTATATACATTTTAGGATTATTTGTTTCATTTCATTGAAAAAAATGGATGGTATTTTGATAAAGCTTGCATTATATGTGAAGATTGCTATAGGTAGCATGGACATTTTCATGATATTTGTTCTTCCAGTTGATGAGCATGGGATGTTTTTTTCATTTCTTTTTGTCTTTCTCAATTTCTTTCATGAGTACTTTATAGTTTTCTGAGTACAGATTCTTTGCCTCTTTGGTTAGGTTTATTCCTAGGTATCTTATGGTTTTGGGTGCAGTTGTAAATGGGATCAACTCCTTAATTTCTCTTTCTTCTGTCTTGTTATTGCTGTATAGGAATGAAATTTGTTTCTGTTCATTGATTTTATATCCTGACACTTCACTGAATTCCTGTATGAGTTCTAATAGTTTTGGAGTGGAGTCTTTGGGTTTTGTACCTAAAGTATCATATCATCTGCAAAGAGTGAGAGTTTGAACTCGTTTTGCCAATTTGGATGCCAATATTGTCTGGTTGCTGAGGCTAGGACTTCTAGTATTATGTTGAATAACAGTTGTGATAGTGGACAGCCCTGCCATCTTCCTGACCTTAGGGGAAAAGCTCTCAGTTTTTCCCCATTGAGAATGATATTTGCTGTGGGTTTTTCCTAGATGGCTTCTTTAATAATGAGGTATGTACCCTCTGTCCCTACACTGTGAGGAGTTTTGATCAAGAAAGGATGCTGTACTTTGTGAAATGCTTTTTCAGCATCTATTGAGAGTATCATATGATTCTTGTTCTTTCTTTTATTAATGTACTGCATCACGCTGATTGATTGTGGATATTGTACCAACCTTGCAGCCCAGGAATAAATCTCACTTGGTCGTGGTGGATCACCCTTTTAAAGTACTGTTGGATCCTATTGGCTAGTATTTTGGTGAGAATTTTTGCATCCATGTTCATCAAGGATATTGGTCTGTAATTCTCCTTTTGGATGGGGTCTTTGTCTGGTTTTGGGATCAAGGTAATACTGGCCTCATAAAATGTTCCTTACATTTCTATTTGTTCAAACAGTTTCAGTAGAAGAAGTATTAATTCTCCTTTAAATGTTTGGTAGAATTCCCCTGGGAGGCTGTCTGGCCCTGGGCTCTTTTTTGGGGGAGATTTTTGATAACTGCCTCAATCTCTTTACTGGTTATGGGTCTGTTCAGGATTTCAATTTCTTCCTGGTTCAGTTTTGGTAGTTTATACACCTCTAGGAATGCATCCATTTCTTCTAGATTGTCAAATTTGTGGGTGTGTAGTTGCTCATAATATGTTCTTATAACTGTATTTCTTTGGTGTTGGTCGTGATCGCTCCTCTTTCATTCATTATTTTATTAATTTGGGTCCTTTCTCTTTTTTTTTTTTTTTGATAAGTCTGGCCAGGGGTTTATCAATCTTGTTAATTCTTTAAAAGAACCAGTTCCTAGTTTCATTGATGTGTTCTACTGTTGTTTTTTTTTTTTTTTTTTTTTTTTTTTTTTTTTTTTTTTTTTTTTTTTTTTTTTTTTTTTTTTTTTTTTTTCATTTCTATTTCATTGATTTTTGCTCTGATCTTTATTATTTCTCTTCTCCTACTGGGTTTAGGCTTTCTTTGTTGTTCTTTCTCCAGCTCCTTAAGTGTAGGGTTGGGTTGTATTCTTGAGATCTTCCTTGTTTTTTAGAAAGGCTTGTATTGCTATATACTTTACTCTCAGGACCACCTTTGCTATGTCCCAAAGATTTTGAACAGTTGTGTTTTCATTTTCATTTGTTTCCATAATTAAAAAAAAAATCTTCCTTAATTTCCTGGTTGGCCCATTCATTCTTTAGTTGGGTACTTTTTAGCCTCTATGTATCTGAGTTCTTTCCAACATTCCTCTTGTGGTTAAGTTCTAGTTTCAAATCACTGTGGTCTGAAGATATGTAGGGAATGATCCCAATATGTTGGTGCTGGATTAGACATGATTTGTGACCCAAGATGTGATCTATTCTGGAGAATGTTCCATGTGCAGTAGAGAAGAATGTGTATTCTGTTGTTTTGGAATGGAATGTTCTGAATATATCTGTGATCTCCATCTGGTCCAGTGTGTCATTTAAAGCCTTTATTTCCTTATTGATCTTTTGCTTAGATGATCTGTCCATTTCAGTGAGGGTGGTGTTAAAGTCCCTTACTATTATTGTATTATTGTCAATGTGGTTTTTTTTTTGATGTAGTTATTAGTTGGTTTATATAATTGGCTGCTCCCATGTTAAGGGCATAGATATTTACAATTGTTAGATCATCTTGTTGGACAGACCGTTTAAGTATGATATAGTGTCCTTCCTCATCTTTTATTATATTCTTTGGCTTAAATCTAATTTGTCTGATATAAGGATTGCTACCCCAGCTTTATTTTGATGTCCATTAGCATTGTAGATTGTTTTCCACCCCCTCACTTTAAATCTTGAGGTGTCTTTGGGTCTAAAATGAGTTTCTTGGAGAGAGCATAGCGATAGGTCTTGCTTTTTTTTTATCCATTCTCGATATGCTGGGTCTTTTGATTAGGGCATTTAGCCCATTTACATTCAGGGTAACTATTGAAACATATGAATTTCATGCCATTGTATTGCCTGTGAGATTACTGTTACTGTATATTGTCTCTGCTCCTTTCTGGTCTGTTACTTTTAGGCTCTCTCCTTGCCTAGAGGACCCCTTTCAATATTTCCTATAGGGCTGGTTTGGTGTTTGCAAATTCTTTAATTTTCATTTGTTCTGGAAGATTTTTATCTCTCCTTCTATTTTCAGTGATAGCCTAGCTGGATATAGTATTCTTGGCTGCATATTTTTCTCGTTTAGTGCTCTGAATATATGATGCCAGTCCTTTCTGGCCTGCCAGGTTTCTGTAAAGAGATCTACTGCCAGTCTAATATTTCTGCCATTGTATGTTATAGACCTCTTCTCCTGAGGGGATTTCAGGATTTTCTCTTTGTCACTGAGACTTATAAGTTTTACTATTAGATGATGGGGTGTTGACCTATTTTTATTGATTTTGAGGGGGGTTCTCTGTGCCTTCTGGATTTTGATGCTTGCTCCCTTCACCAAATGAGGGAAATTCTCTGCTATAATTTGCTCTAATATACCTTCTTCCCCCCTCTCTCTTTCTTCTTCTTCTGGGATCTCAATCATTCTAATATTGTTTCATCTTATGTTATCACTTATCCCTTGAATTCTCCCCTCATGGTCCAGTAGTTGTTTGTCTCTCTCTGAGTTTCTTTATTTTCCATCATTTGGTCTTCTATATCACTAATTCTCTCTTCTGCCTCACTTATCCTAGTAGTAAAGAGCCTCCATTTTTTTATTGCACCTCAATAATACCTTTTTTGATTTCAAATTTGTTAGGTTTTAGTTCTTTTATTTCTCCAGAGGGGGATTTTATTTCTCCAGAAAGGGATGCTCTAATATCTTCCATGCTTTTTATGAGCCCATCTAGCACCTTGATAATCACCATTCTGAACTCTGACATATCACTAATGTCCCTATTGATTAGACCCCTAGCTATGGGTACTGCCTCTTGTTCTTTTTTTTTTTTTGAGGTGAGTTTTTCTGCCCTGTCATCTTATCCAGATAAAAATAGATGAATGAGAGAACAAAATATTAAAAGGGTAGTGATGACCCCAGAAAAATATACAGTAACCAAAACAAAAGAGACCCAAAATTGGGGGGAAAAGAAAGGGAAAAAATCGATATCTATATCTATCTGTCTCTCTCTATATATGATCAGACTGGTGGATAGAATAGAGCCAGACACTTGATTTGGGGTAGTTTGGTCTGTTAGAAGAAACTGCCTCCCAAAATTTTAAAGAAAGAAAAACTTATATATGTACACAATAAGGGTATGCACGATGAAGGGATAGAATATAATTGTAAAGATGAAAATTTAAAAAGATTCTTAAAAAGGAATTGAAAAGAAGTTGATTGAACAAAGGAAAAAGAAAAAAAAAAAAAAGAGGAACGAATGTGATGAAGCTGGAGACTAGAATAAAGCCATGGACTGGATAGGGTATATTTTTATCCAGTAGAAGAAACTGTATCCCAAAATTCTAAAGAAAGAAAAACCTATATGCATACAAAAAATAAGCTTAAATATCATGGAGAGAATATGACTAAAATAATAAAAATTACAAAATATTTTTTACAAAAAGGTATTGATAAGATAAAATAGTTAAAAAAGTTAAAATGGAAAAGAGAAATTAAAAAATAGAATAAGAAAAAATAAAATTAAAAAAATTTAACTTTGAACAACTAAAGAATCACTTTGCGAAAATCATGAACTCTATGTGCATATTCCCCTAGCTTTGAAGTTTTGCAGTTCTCATCGATCAGTGAACTTGGTCTTGGCTGGATGTTCTCGCTGATCTTCTGGGAGTTGGGGACTGTTGTATTGATTCTCAAATGTCTCTGCCAGAGGCGGAACTGCCCCGCCCTCACCCAGGGGCCAGGCTAAGCAATCTGCTTGGGTTTGCTCTCCGGAGCTTTTGTTCCCTGAATGCTTTTTGTACAGCTTTGGAGGAGGAGAATGAAGATGGCGGCCTCCCAGTCTCCAGCCCAGAGGAGCTGAGAGCTTGGGCCCCACTCCTCAATGTGCCCCAGAGAAAAACCATCCAACACTCCCGTCTCCTTGGTCTCCAGCTGCTCCCTGCTTACCCGACCTGTGACCAAGCGTTTCTATCTCTGGTGTTCAGTTCCATTTGAAGTCTCCAAACCCAGCAGATTCCTGCAGTGTGCTCCCATGCCGCTCCTCCTAGTGGAGGAAGGGTCTCCTGGATCTGCCACTTGTGGGGTCACTGTTTGAAGAGCAGTGGCTTGACTGTGCCTCGGATCATCAATTAAGGTAAGCCCTAGCTTAGAGCCCCCACCTTGGCTCCGTCCCTGCAGCCAGCTTCCCTGCTCCATACCTGGAAGCTCTGCTGTGCTCAGGCACCCCGGGTGCTTCTGTGACCCCACGGGTCCTGAGACCACAATGTCCCTGCGAGGGCTCCACCCCCACTTACCTCTGGAACAACGACCCTCAGTGGAGCAGACTTTTAAAAGTTCTGATTTTGTGCCCGGCTGCTCTACCACTTGCCGGAGCCCTCTCATCCCCACGTGGTCTGTGTTCCCAAATGTCGCCTCCAGTTCACTACTTTGCATGTCCTACCTTCCAGGAAGTTTTCATTTCTCTGTTCCTAAAACTACTGCTTTTCTTCTCTTTGATCTCCTGTTGAGTCTATGGGTGTTCTGACTGGCTTGATAACCATCCAGCTGAACTCCTGAGACCTGATGATATCAAGGTCCCCTACTCCTCCACCATCTTGAGGAGCCCTATAATCAATATCTTTATATCTATATATGTTTCTATATCTATTTATCTATCTGTCTATCTATCATCATATTGGCACCTGTGTATAGACACCGTACTATAGAGGATAAGCTTTTTACTCTTTCTCCAACTGGGAGATGTCTGTGGGTGGAGACTTCCCATTTCTCATTGTGCAGAAAGACTGTGTGAGCTAATACAATTGGGTGATGACTGGGAGAGCTGTTCTCACATTCTGGAAAACACCTATTCCATCTTTCCGAAAGTGAGACCATACTTAACCCGGAAAGGAGTTTAAACCAATCTTATCTGACATGTTTACCCAATGAAATGTTTTCAAGGTCATGCAAGGAAAGTGTGTTCTGCCTTGAACTTCCCAACAGGCACAAAGCTTCACACCCCTGAAGTGCCCCTCTTTTCTCTGGGCCACCCCATTTTTCTTTGTCTTCCTCTAGTTCTCTTGCAGCCCTCTCCATCAGGTGACTGCCTCCCAGTGTCCTTAAACACACTGTCTCCCTCCTATTTTCAGTAAAGTTAGTCTTTCCAGTCTTTAGGTCCTCTTATATCTTATGAATCCCAGAACCTCACAATTTATATTGTTGATTCCAAATCAGCTCTGGACAAGAAAATCGGTGGTGGTCAGGGAACTTCCAACCTGAGATGTGCCTCAAAATATTAACTTTATGAGTGTGAATTGCATTCAGAAGACCATCTAGCCTAGTCTTTGTCCTAAGAATGGCCTTATGGTGCTAAGGGCAGAGTCCCCAGGCTTTACTTTAAAATCACCTAGTGTTAATAGACAATGAATGTACCATACTCAACCTATTTGTGCCAGATTATTGGTAGGAAAAAGGGAACAATTCTTATTTCTAAACCCAAAACCTCCCCGTTATTTTTTCCTTTTTTTCTCTCTCTTTTCTCTGGAGCAGTGGATGGTGGACTAAGCATCACATTCTCTTTGTGAATCAGAAAGTCATTATCCATAAGTTTATTGGCTGGCCCTTAGTGTGCATTTCAAGCAGATTAATAGACAGACTGAAAGTCAGGATCCCCTTCCCACACATTCTTGCATTGCTGGTTCTGTGCAGATACAATGAGTCCAAATTGCACTCTCAGACTGTGAAAAATGGGCTGAGACCAAAGAAAAGCAGAGAGATATCTGCATCCAGCAGATGTGATCATGCTGGGCATCATGGAGAGTGACAGAGCTTCCAGATGGCTTCCCAGCCTGCTGCACACCCCGTATCTCTAGTGCCCTGCACAATTAACTTCCTTGGCAAAAATTAACAAGTGAATGAATGGAGAGACTGATCAAAGTTTTGTTCCCTACTTACCCTATCCTACGGTGATTGCTTTTAGGAAAGCATTGCTGTGACCAAGGATAGTTAAAACATCTATGATCTTTTGACAGAAATCTTTCCATCTTTCATTAAAACAATATGATTTGACCTATGAGGATTCTGCTAAGGAATCTTACTTCCAGAAACTGAATTTGGGCAGGAAAATCTGCCGGGAATACATGACCATGAGATAGCTTGAAACAGCAATTTTCAGATTGCAATGTACACTTGGATCATCTTGGGGACATTGTTAAAATGCACGTTCTGTTTCAGTAGGACTGAGAAGAGGCATATCATGCTACCCTCTTAATAAACTCTTAGATGATGTGGATGCTGAAGCTGTTGGTCCCTGGACCACACTTTGAGTAACCAGGTTTTAGAGGCAGCTTGCTCCAGGGTCTCAACATGGAGTAGGGTTGGAAAAGGGGGTTTGCCTCCCCTCCTTGTAGATATTTGGTCATGTTTAGGGATTTTTGTGGTCCTAACTCAAAGGATGCTACTGTAATATAGTAGTAGAAGTGAGGAATGCTGCTAAACATTCTACAAAGCCCAGGACAGTACCCACACAAAAGCAATATCTAGCCCAGAATGCCAGTGGTGCTGAGGTTGAGAAATTCTGCTACAGAGGAAGGAACATAGATATACAGTCTGCTTGACCTGCAATCAATCCATGAGCGTTGCACTTCACTGCTATAACCTTTACAATACTCTTGGAATCTCAATTCTTCTTCTTTTTTTTTTTTAAGCTCAATTCTTTGGAGAACTTGTAACTAGGATCAGCAGAGCGCCTGGATATGCAGTGAATTGTTCAATAACACTTGATATCAATTAAAAGAAGGTCAAAGAACTGTCTTCCTTGGAGACCTATAGTAAAGCAATTATCATTATTGAATACCTAATATTGTATATCTAGATAAATATTTGGGGTATTTCAGAGATACTGCAGGTTATACGGGCTGAGCCAGGTCCGTAGACTGCCTCTTGACAATCTCTTGAGTCTGTAATATCAGATTTAAAAAAATAGTGCTTCGATCCCCATTATTGGGCAGATGTTGACAGCAGCTGTTTTCACAAAGTAACCAATTGTAATTGCCAGCTGATTGAGAGAGCTGGGTACCGTGTCTTTGATCACCCCAATGGCAACAGTGTTTTCTCATCTCAGGGACACCCAGCTTTGACTTGGAAAAGACATGGATACCACAAAGCCCCATTGCTGGTGATTTCATGGGTTGGCTTGGTTTGGTCTCAGAACAAGAGAAAAGCTAGCCTAATAGAGAGGTCTCCGCAAGGGTGGTGGGGTAGGAGGAGGCTGGGACTGACCACTCTTGGCACTGGTACATGCGTAATTCAGGGACCTTCTGAGGACTAATCTTTCCTATGTGTCTGAGACTATTTTCCACATGTTCTTCCCATGCCATATCCACCCTGCAGCTCCTCTGTCCAACACATAACAGATGAGCACAAACATACATGGAACCCATCCTCCATCCCCCACACCACCCCATCTATGTCTTAACAGATGAGTCTTTCTGCTGACTGCCTGTGCAAAGAAAAAAAAACAACCAGATGGCACAGCTGGAAAAAATGTCTGTGTTTTAGAGGGTCTATAAAGCTCTTTATCGTCCCAGCAGCACTGGGCAAGGACCTGGCAGGACACGGGGGTGCTCAAGAAGAATGTTGAGCATCTGCCTGACATATTTCTGGAGCTTTCAAGAATCATCTCCAGGCTACTCTCTTGCTGAAGATATCTGCATAATAATCCTGGGACCTGGGGGTTGCCTTTTCTTTCTTTCTCCATCCTTTACCATGGGCTCTCCAACTTGCCTGCCTGTAGAACTTCATAGAGACAGTTACTATAAGAGGTTCTTAAATTTGCCTGGATGGAGACAATTAGATCAGTCCATGTGGTATAGTGGTAGAGTAGAAAGGTGAAGGACTTTGGACTAACTTTACCAGGAGTCCTGGCAGAACCAACACATAGTTGTCCTTGTGGCTATGAGGTACTACAATCAAGAGGATACTAAGCCCAATCAGTAAAGGAAAGAGGCAAGGGAAGCAAAGTCTGGAGGAGGCCAGCCTCCAGACTTCAGGGTCCTCTCCCACTAGGATCACATGGGACGTACTTTATCCTCTCAGTAACATGTGTGAACTGTTGCAGACAAAGAAAACTCAGAGACTCAGTGCAGAGGTTTTTTATTGGGGGCTGATCCCACTGGCAGGCTTTACCCAGATGTGCCAAAATTCCAGACTCCCAGAAAAGAAAGCAGATGTTCAGCATATACCACACTGTTCATAGAAGCAGCACATATGAGTTCCCAGACACCAGCCAGGAACTCACACTGCTAGCAGGCCTTTTCAAGGATCACAGTTGAGACCTGAGATTGCTTTCTGCACAATCATGGATTCTATGCTGGTTCTCGTTTTCCTCCGTGAGACAGGTGGCAACTCAATGGGACCCTGGAGCTCCAGAGCTGTGACAAGCTGCCTTGGGGCCCACATTCCTCCCACAAAGGCAGAGGCAGCTGTCCTCAGCCATGCTGCACAGAGTCTTTGAAGATGTAGGTCCTGTGGGAGAGTACCACAATTCCCCACAATTCCCAGGGGTAACAGGTTATACCAAAAAAAAAAAAAAGCAATATTCTCATGCCTTGTCTGTAAGATGAGCTGCTCCATTTTCTTCTTTGTTGAATTAGGAACACTCAGGGTTTTATTCTTGTAAGTCAAAGGATCTTTTTGAAAGATGGCTTGCAAGTATTTTTTCTCCTATTTGGCCTGAAAGCTTCCAGGAGTCTTCCTTTATCTTTGAAATTGAAAGCTTTTCCCTCCTTCCAGTAGAATATGCTTGGGCATGTTTCCTTACTATTAACTCTGTCTGGCACCCCTTTAAATTTCTCATCTCAGATCTTTTAAAATACCTTGTTTTGGGTTTTACAAAGTTTCTTTTTATTACATCTGTAATTATTGATGCTTATCCTTGGGATACTGACCATTTGGGAGCTGAATGTTCATGTTCTGTTTTATCATTCATTCCCAACCCCATTCATGTATTTAAGCCAGAAAATCATTCATTCATTCAATAAACAGTTCACAAACATCCATACCCATTAAAGGTACTACAGACAATGGAGATTCAAAGATAACTGTCTTATTCAGGTTGCTATAACAAACGGGGTGGCTTCCACAGCAAATATTGTTTTCATCATTCTGGAGGTTGGGACATCCAAGATACAGGTGCCATTAGATCCAGTGTTTGGTGAGGACACAGATGACTGTCTTCTCCTTGTAGCCTCATAGGGTGGAGAGCAGAGCTAGCTAGCTCTCTAGTCTCTTCTTACAAGGGCATTAATTCTATTCATGAGGACTCCATCCTCCATACCTGGTCACCTTCCAAAGGCTCCACTCCCAAATACCATCACATCTGAATTAGAGTTTTGATACAAACTTTGGGGGGACACTAACTGTGCATTACAGTAACTAAGGTGTGCAGTTTGTCACTCATGATGATCTCAATAGTAAAAACACATGTACACAAATCCTTAGAACAAAGGAGGCTTATTTTAGTGGAGGCTTGCCCAGCATGCTGGGAACACAAACGATGAGGGTGTGACACGGGGCTGTCTGTAGAGTTTTTCTCAAGTTTATCTTCTATGTCAATATTTAGTTCTCTGTGAAGCCACGTGTTGCTTATTCTAAGATCATTTTTATTTGGTTGGTTGTGGTGTCTATGCTTTCACATTTTCTTTATAAAAGCCAGGATTTTGTGCTTGGTGTGATGTGTGGGTCTTCATTCTTCCCTAGTTGTCTTAAGGCATTACTTTAAAACTTATTCCTACCCTGCCCTGCATAGATCTAGTCCTAAAGAAGAAGACAGTGCCCTCACCTCAATCTAAATGCTGAAAGTAAAACAGCTAGAGGCTTGAGTGCTTTCACTCATTTGCCTAGTGTGACCAGAAATGTAAAAGTACCTCCTAGGACTGAGACTGGAAGAAGGCTCTGGTAGCCTGGAGGAGAAAGCCACAGAGACATCATCACTAACTGGCCACACTAAGAAACTACCTGGATCACAGGTGGGATGAGAGGTAGGAGCTGCTCCTGAACCAGCACCAGGGGCGAGGCACTTTCCATTAGTCTCATAGACCTTCACTGCTTGGGTATGGGAGCAGCTTTGGGAGCAGCTTCCTACCACCACCAAGGAGACATGGTTGCATAGAGAGACTGTTCTCTAGTGCTGCGGGAGTGGTGTGGTTGAAAGGAAAAATGGGATGTGCCTTCCATCCCTGGGAGTCCCCATGAGTCCCTGCTGTAATTGCTGCTGCTGTAAACTCCTTGCATTGGATGATTTAATAGTAATAACGATGAGCATTAGGGGGAACAGACTCCTTGTTATTCATCTTCTTCTGCCATCTCTTTGGGATTCTTTTTACCGTTTATCTTCAAATAGAGGTAATTGAAAATTAATTTTTGTCATAAAAAATAAAAGCTCTCTAGATATAATTAGAGCCACTGGAGAGGGTCTTTTTCATTAAAAAAAAAAAAGCAATCCTTCCCAGTCCTGGCTTTCTGATGATGTTTGGCAGGTTATTTCAGGATATCTTGATAGAGAAAAAGGTGGGCTTCCCTCTCTCTGTTGAGAACTTACACCCATTGGTGTTGGTAGCAAATCTCTACCTATGTTATTTCATGGGGTCCATGAAACAAACCAGCAAATGAAATAATAATATCCTTATCTGGCATATGATGAAATAGGTTGGTATCAGTGAGGCCAGGAGACCTATTCTTGAATAAGATTGAGGAGTTTCAGTGATGTCTGGTCCACTGTACCTAGAAGCACACTCATCTCGCAAAGGTTAACTTACCTCTCACCTCCACAGGTGATGGAGGTCCTTCCCAAGAGCTTTGATCCATTTGCTTCTGGTTTTGGGTCAACATCCTTCTTCGTTACAGCTTGCGGTGTCACTTAGGGACCAGTAAGAACCTTCACACTACTGCCACCTCCTAAACCAAAGCTCCTGTTGGCTCTCCCATCCTCACCCTGGCACTGGGTTGTAGGCAAGCTGGGCTTATGATTTTTGTCAATAAGGCTTTGTCATTAAGGCTCACCATGAGTGGCCATTTTTTTAAAAAAATATTTTGATTTATTTATTTGACAGAGAGAGAGATCACAAGTAGGCAGAGAGGCAGGCAGGCAGGGAGAGAGGAGGAAACAGGCTCCTTGCTGAGCAGAGAGCCCAGTGAGCGCCTCGATCCCAGGACCCCGAGACCATGACCTGAGCTGAAGGCCGAGGCTTTAACCCACTGAGCCACCCAGGCGCCCTGAGTTGCCATTTTTAATTAACTTCCATTTTAATTTCTTATCTGGAACTGGTTTTTTTACTAGATTTTTTTTTTTTTTT
>PITA01026101.1:0-23209 GCA_004023965.1 Spilogale gracilis
CCTTCTCATTAACCTCTGTATCCTGCCTACTTTTGTGTGAATGTTTTCTTCTGAAAGATATCAACTTTAAAGGGTTTTTCAAAACTAAATCTTTAGTGTTGATACTCAAAAGATGTGTCAAAAACTGGAATTTAGGGTGCCTGGGTGACTCAGAGGTTAAGCCTCTGCTTTCGGCTCAGGTCTTGATCTCAGGGTCCTGATAAATGTTATTTATTCAACATAAGCTTTCCTTCCTATAATCTAGCTGTGCTCAATAGCACAAATTTTCTCAAAAATTCACTATTAAAATTTTACATATGACCTATTTTCTTGCTATTTAATCTATTAAATTAAAAATACCATTTTCAATTTTTCATCCTAGATAGTTGCCATTTATTTTATTCTTTTTTAATCAATTTTATAGGGTTAGACAAGAAATTTCAAAATAATACCTAATAAATTTAAATATTCTGTCTTTTTCTATAGTGTGCACAACTATGCTTGCTTTATTTTGGACACACATGTTATATTAAGAACTACTATGACTGTATTCTATATTTGTCTTTACTTGTCTTTACTGTATAATTATTGCTGTTTTTTTTTCATTTTTCCTCTGTTCCAGAAGCTGCATGTATGCAAGTGACATTTTCTATCCATTGAACTATAAATCTAACTGTCTCAGAGTCATAAATACCTTTATTAATCCAAGCTGATTTTCTGGGTTGGTTGTAAAATGAGCAGTGACAGTGATAAAATACATAGTTTTTGAATGTAGAATACAAAATATATTTCTCCATTTTAAAGAACTTGACTGTAAAATTTATTAAATATCTGCTATGCTCATCCAATTGGTAAAAAATATAGCATTAGTTAAAATTAGATTATGCTTTGCTGAAATATTCTCACACTGTCATAAGGATATGACAGTCATTTTTCATGACCATTATTCAATAAATGTAGTAAAGATTCAGAGGTTTCATCTTTCAATATTCAAATTTCATGAATGTAATGTTTTTCATTTTTTAATGGGCTGGATGTACTTGCATTTATTGCTTCTGAATTGTGAATTTGAATAATTTTCTTTTTCTGTTTCATTGTTTTGATCAGTAATTAAATTACCATATAAAAAAATCAAGGTTTTCATCTGACCTGTTCAAATTGTTAACTTGATGGTAATAACACTTGGCTTAAATTCTTTGTTTTGATGAGAAATTAACTTTACATTAAATAAAGAATATATGATGCTCTGCTTTGTTAATGAATTTTGTGGGGGTTATGCTCAAGAGAAGTCAGCTCACTTTCGTTATTTCTATTAAAAATTAAACACACAATATATTTCTTTTTATATTTATTTGTTTTTATGCTCCACTTTTATATTACCTGTTTTCATTATCTGAATATTTTCTTATCTTAATAATCTGAAAGATTAAAAAATACAGTTGTATTCAAGGGTACAAAATTTGAATATATTTTCAGCAAAAATGCAAATTTAACTAAGTATAAAAATCAAAAATTAAAATAATTTGTGTGTATTTTCTTATGAAATATTCAAAATAATTTATTGAATTTAAAAGATTATGAATTATAATCAATGAATAACAGTTAATAGATTATTATTAAAATAAATCTGATATTCTTTTATTTAATTTTGCAAAACTCAAAATCTTATTAAAGGATTTTATAAAGGAAAGCTGTTTATATTGCTAATATTCATCTAATTGTTAGAGAATCAATATCATGCTTAATCCACATAGCTACATATACAAATATGTGAGTAATGTGAATCATTCAAGAGTACATCAACATCAACAGTACAAAATATTCCTCAGCTGATATATACCATGGAGATGATGAGTACCTCTACAATGATGGATTAGAACATGAAAGGGAATAAAAGAAATCATGTTTAGCACCACTAAGAAATGATTCTTTGTTATACAAGATATTGATAATATCTGAAAACAAGGATGTGACAAGTTAATTTACCATTTCACTTATCTTTGTACTTTTGCTGCCTAAATTCGACTCACATTCCAAAGTAGTGTCCATTTCCAACACTGGTACAATTCATAAACCTTTATGTTATTCGAATACAGTCATTATTTGGTTCAAGGATATAATGAAAAGGATGTGAAGGAGAATTTCCATGGGGTCTAAAGAGTGATAGCTCGAAGAGTAAATTTTTGGAGTTATTAGTTACCCTATGTCAGTGCTGAGCACTGGATCTTGAGTGATAGAAAGATTCATGTATTCTTTAATAGATTTCTTTTTGTGTTTTGGATATGTATGAGGCTCTGTAGAATAGATCTTAATGTCTAAGTATAGTATAAATGTACCGAAGTGAAAAAGGGTTTTTACAGGATAAATATGACCAAATCTCATGAATCAGACATTAAGAGTGAAAGACACATTAGAAATGATTTTGGGATACTTGGTTTAAGTCCCTGGATGAATTATGGTATCATTAATCAAGATGTGGAATACAGAAGGTAGAGCAAGTTTTGCGTAAAGACAGTGATTTCAATATTGAACGTGTTGAAGAGATGACTATGTGATATCATGGTAGAAATAACCAATTTGCTGCTGGAAGTACAGTATAACGTTCACAAAATTTAGACTTTAATCAAAGAAATATCTTAGCTAATCAGAGCTAGAAATTATAATATAAATTATATTGGCTGACAAATTTGAGTGGTATTTTTCCATACATTATTACTTAAATATTAACTTAGAGGAATAACAGGAACAATACACTTAACAATATATGAATATGACAATATATAGAGAAATCTGTGTGTTATAGTTAAAATAGTAGAAAATATATTTATCCAACTTTAGATATTAATCAATGTTCTCTCAATCTTACTTTTACACATCAGGCAAATCAATTCTCTTCTGTGAACCTCTGATTCTTATCTAAAAAGTAAAGTTAATATGTACCTGTATAATTTTATATTGTTGCTTGAAAATAATAGAAAACACTGGTTCTAATAGCCTGTTGATAGTATGATATGTATTATTTGACATAACATGAAATCCAATGATAGGATTAGTTCATTCAATGGCTTGGTGACACCATGAAAGAACAAGGTTTTTGCTAAAGTTTTGTCTTGCCATTTCAAGCATTTAAGTTTAGGTCGCCTCGTGAAAGCAAGAGAGTTGTAGTACTTTCAAGAATTAGGTACAGACATGGAAATAATCATAAGAGCAAGAATAAGATGGCTTGTTTTGTGCAATTATCTGTTTTCATTTAATCACCAAGGAATGTTTTCCAGAATGTTCCCAAATAGCCTCTCCCAGGTCTCACTGATCAGAAGTTCATCATATGCCTATAACTGGACTAATTACTGGCCAGGACAATTATATCACTAATCTTGCCTAGACATTGTCAATAAACCCCTGGATTAAAAAAAAAAAAGCACTGACCTCCTTTAAATATAAAAGTTCAATAAGAAAAGAGATACCTAAACAAAAAGTAGGGTGCTGTTGGAGAGATGGAAGGGGAAGGCTGGATTGTTGTTGGATATGTAGTGACAAATGTCTACTATAATGCCTTGGAACTTTTTTGGAGTATTAAATGAGGCAAAATGTATTAACATATTTGGCATATAATGACAACCAAAATACTTTAAGACTCATGGTAACAGAATTAATATTCATGAGGAAAGTAACTGAAAATTTCTCTACCATCATCATCCAAAATAATTATAGGGGGGCACCTGGGTAGCTCAGTCAGTTGAGTGTTGTACTCTTGATCTTAACTCTGGTCTTGATCTCAAGGTTGTGATTTCAAGTCCTGCATTGGGTTCCATGATGGGCCTACTTAAAAAAAATGATTATGGGAATAGCATCATAACAGGTACAAAGAGGGTTTCTACAATGTGGAAGATACACTGCAATTAATCTGATTAAGCTTCACTCTTGCTTTTAGGTATTCCCAGTCTCTGGATGCTATGATGGAAAACACAATTCAATAAGTCAAATACAAAATCAGCAGAGCCTGAGACAAATTTGTTCACCCGATTATGTGTCTTAAGCAAGTCAGTATTCATGGGCTACTGACAAGTGTATGTGTGCATTAAAACCATTTTATTATTGATTTATCCATATTTTCCCATCATTAACCTGTTTTTTAGATAAACCACACAAGATCAATGTAAACACTGCTCAGAAAAAAAAAATATTTGTTTCATGTGAAAGAACAAGAAAATCAAAGAATTTCAGTGACATTCAGGCCATATGAGTGTGCTGTGGTAGTTCATACAAGTGATATTGAGCAAAACTTTCCTCCCATAGCTGAGGCTTGTAAAAATCTTACAACCTCTATCTTGGATACACAATACATTATATGTTTTCTTTGACTTCTTAGATTAGACAAGCACCAGAGAAGCAAGGAAAAAGGCAGAAAACACACAGATTTTCTGCATTTTCTGTGTTGACTCATTTGAATAGGAACATAAGTATAAAAGCCAGAATTTTACAACTTCAACCTAAAATTTTTCCCATTCACTTTCTGCATTAATAACATTACATTCAGAGGCGCCTGTGTGGCTCAGTTGGTTGGGCGACTGCCTTCGGCTCAGGTCATGATCCTGGAGACCTGGGATCGAGCCCCACATTGGGCTCCCTGCTCGGTAGGAAGCCTGCTTCTCCCTCTCTCACTCCCCCTGCTTGTGTTCCCTCTCTGGCTGTGTTTCTCTCTATTAAATAAATAAAATCTTTAAAAAAAATAACATTACATTCAGAAAGCTGTTTATATGACACTTGCAAAGGACTAAGGGTTTGTATTAGAATGTGAGCATATATATGTTAATATATAAATATACACACATATTACATTAATAATAACTATTATGTAATATATTGCACTATTGAGGTATTATTTATATGCCTAACTTCTATTCCTCAGAGACTACAGTCTCTCTTCTGTGGTAGCCAAAAAGTTCTGATGTGACTCTAGAAACCACAGATGCCAAAGCACCTCCTCAGCAGCAAGTTGCAAATGGAATTCAATGTTCTTTATACTTGAGAGTGATTTATAACAACAAAAAGTTTTAACATCACTGTTGGTAAATAAATAAATAAATAAATAAATAAATAAATAAATAAATAGTAAATACTCTTCTTAAAACACTCTTTATGAACCTGATATGAAACAACAGTCATCTGTAAATCAAGTAGGCCAACAATGATGACATCTCCTATGTATCCTGGGAAAATTCCAGTAAAGTTTAGTTTTCTGGAAGGCAGCTCACATTTGCCTTTTCCAAAATTCTGGAAAAGTGAACAAAGTAAAGTGCTTCTGAGTGAGTCCACTTTGCTAAAATAGTATTTTTCAAAATGTGCTAGTGTAATTGATTTTAACTGGTATGGTATGATTATTTATTGGTGTTGTATAGTTAAATGTTAATAAAAACCAGGTATGAGTCCCATAGATGTCTTAAGGATTCAGTGAGATAATATAAGTTAAAATATATAGAATAAATGTATTATATAACAAATGTCCAACACATTTTTCTCCCTTCAAAGGTCACTGAAATTAGGGAGGATTTATTTTACTCTATTAATGATTATTTAACTACTGTGATTGAATAAAAATTTAGAAGGTTATGATCTAAAATTTAAAGAGTTGCAAAACAAAAGCCAAGGCAATTTTTGGAAAATCAAAATGTATTTTTTTTTTCTCCACGTTTCCTATTCACTTTCCAGCAACAGTGAAGGCATTTTTTGAGTAAACGACATTTTTGTAGAGTTGACTCAGGCTTACCTTCCTCAGGAGGCAAACTCCTTCCTTTTTCACTACCCTGGGATATGTCAGGGGCATTCCAAACCACCTGGCATTAAAACTAAATCCACCTGGGAAAAATCCGAAGCCCTAGTTTTCTCTGCTAGAGTGTGAAGCTAGACAGTGAGCAAAGAGCAAGAATATCTAACTAATCTGTTTTTCCAATCTTGGGAAATGAGGATTTGAAGCATATCTTCTTTCATCCATTTAATGTTTATTATAAACTCCAAGAGACAAAAGTTACTCTCAGATCAATTATTTGAGCTTGCAGGATTTTTGGAAATATAAGACCCTTCTACTCCATAATATCAGAGAAAAAAATTTCATCCCTGATTTGAAAGCAGTACAAAATTGACCTCACCAACCACCCATAACCCAGGGAGGCATATTTTAAATCCATGAAGGTAATAAATAACTTCCAATATATCCAATTAGTTCATTGGCTTGCCTGTAATTTTCTTTTTATATTCTTGAAGAGAATATGCCACATTTAAAGTTAATATTTTTGAACAGCTTGCATCATTCACACAGATGCCCTTGTAAGAATAATTAAATATATTCTCAGTGGGCAGATTTCTTTCTTTCTCTTTCCCTTCTCCTTCTGTGAAACATCTGTGGGTGATCCTTCTAAATAAATAGGGCTAGCTAGTTCACAAACATATGATGAAAGTTCTCTGTGCCATATTATATATGGTCAGCTGTAATGCTTTTGTTTATTTGTAAAATATACCACATGGTAAGTGATTGACTTATGATGATTTCAGAGTAGGAAATAATGAAATTGTCCCAGCAAAGTAATTTGAGAATACAGGAACTAGAACAATAGGACCAATCCCTGGTCAAGCCAGTGTAGCATTTGACTTAACCTAGGGGTCTATAGATACTAGCCTATTGTTCTTTGTTAATACTTCTTTCCAAAAAGTTATCCTGCAACCGATAATTACATCTATTAAAACTTTACTATTCTTTTTTTTTCTAACACATAATAATCTCCATTCCTTACTGTTATCTACACAATTCTTTACCATCTAAAAACACTTCATGGTTCGGCTGAAGTCCCATCTCTTCCAGGATGCTTTACCTGATTACTGTAGCTCACATTGCTCTCTATTCTTTTTGAACAGCCATTACACCAATAATCTAAGCCTCAACTTTGTTTTTTAATATAACCCCATGCCTTGTGGTATTGGTTTATACTGATTCATTAATTGTTCAGTACCTACTAATATATATTTATCTTATCTTTTCACATATGGTTTAAGTACCTCAAGGATAAGGTTCATCTTATATGCTTATCTGTGTCCTACAGCACAGGGGACCATGGATCAGGGTCAGGCCTGTGGTGTTAGCTTAGCAAATTTGTGTTAAATAGATATGGAATAAATCTCATGTTGTCAGATGTAAAGACTATTACTTGTTCAGGTTTTTTACAGTCTAATGTTTTAGCTGATGACAAAATCATATGATCATCTCAATAGATGTAGAAAATAAACTTGACAACATTCAACATCTGTTCATGACAAAAGCTTTTAACAAAGTGAGTTTAGAGGGAACATACCTCAACATAATAAAGGGTCTTATTTTCTGATAACTTTTCAATTTCCTCTCAGCAATAATATGGATGCAAAGTCCAAATTTAATTGCCAGAGGCTATTTTACCATTTACTTATCCATATGTTAGCAAGAAGTGTTGACACTGGAAAGCTAGGAATACATGTTTCTGCATATAAATTTAAATTTAAAATAAGGGGGGAATATGTGACAATATATTATGTGGTGATTATGTACCACAAGGAAAAAATTTGCTTCACAGATCCTTTGTCTTCTCTTTATTTTCTCCTAGAAATTTAGGGAAATGCTATATGTGCATATACAAATCAAATAACCGATTATTGATGATATTTCCTGTTCAGTTTAATTTTAACTAACACAGTTAATTCCCCCTTTCTACTACATATTAATCTATATAATTCTTCATTTAGAGTAGAAGTGATCTATCCAAACTTTCCTAGGAGTGCATAATACCATATAGAAGGCCATCTGTTCTACCTTTCTTCAGATGTGGTCCACAGGCCCTATGCATGTTTGTAAGCTAGACTATCCTATGATGAGGTATTTCACATGTTTTTTTTAAATTTAATTTTATTTTTTCAGTGTTCCAAGATTTATTGTTTATGCCCCACACCCAGTGCTCCATGCAATACGTGCCCTCAGTACCCACCACCAGGCTCTTTTGCGGCATCTCTAATGTGGATATAACTTAGCAAATTCACATCTATAGCAAATAGTGCCGGGATGAGTCCTCACAATATAAGAAATGGTTATCCACCATGAAGGTAAAATAAAAATTATTGTGACATATTCCCTTAACTGGATTTGAGATTAGTTAATATAGAGAAAACTGTCAGGATGTGGTGGAAAGAAATGTGGGATCACTTGTAAAAAACTTGATAGAGTTGTTTTCCCTTTTTATTATTTTTTATTCCACAAAGGGGAATGCACTCCTGTTCTTTATATTGGCATCTCTACTTTAAGTTCTCAGGGTGAGAAAGAGAACCTTATATGTCAAGACTCCTCCTTCTTCCCTTCCTCCTTTCCTCCCTCCCTTCCTCCTTTCCTCACTCCCTTTCTTCCTTTCCTCCCCCCCACGTATGGCTACACACAAACAGACCCACATGAGGGAGAATATCTGATTATGTCTAATGTATCTGTTTTTCCAATCTTGGGAAATGAGGATTTGAAACATTTCTTGTTTCTTCATTCTTCATTATAAACTCCAAGAGACAAGAAGCTATTCTTAGATCAATTATTTGAGCTTGCAGGACTTTTGGAAATATGAGCCCCTTCCACTCCATAACATCAGAGAGAAAATTTCATCCTTGATCTTGAAAGCAGTACAAAACTGACCTCACCAACTACCCATAACCCAGGCAGGCATACTTTGAATCCACAAAGGTGGCAAATAACTTCCAATATATCCAATTAGTTCACTGGCTTGCCTGTACTTTTCTTTTTATATACTTGTAGAGAATATGCCATCTTTTAAATATATATTTAATATATATTAACATTTAATTATATATATGCACCACATCTTCTTTATCCATTCATCTATCAATGGACACTTGGGCAGCTTCCATAATTTGGCTATTATAACTAATGCTGCAATAAACAAAGATGTGCATATACTCTTTCAAATGAGTGGTTTTGTATTCTTTGGGTCTTTATACACCCAACTGTACATAGCCTATTAAAGTAGTCTAGACTTTCACTTTGATTTCTCTAGCCCATAATTTATTGCTAAAACATAGATTATAGTGTTATCCAACTTAAAACATCCATGGAGAAAAAAGTAATGATTAATATTTCACATTTCAATTATTCTTATTAATTTGAAAAAATGTCCTAATTTAAGAAATACTATAGAAATACTAAATCAGAATAGTGGTTTTGTGCTAAATAAAAGGTTTACTTACACAAGTTAGTAATTATATCCAATGTATTAGAGAACTTCTGAAATAATTAATTTAATGAAAATTAATATATAATATGGAAAATATGGATCACTTCATCATTACCCTGAATATATTATGGTCATAATCGTTGTTATCAGCCAGGATCAATAAAGGATATGACTACAATACCCTGAAATTCTAAAATTCCAAGATGTAGTATTGAAATGCAGAGGAAAAGAAAAAAGCATAATAAAACTAATATTTTTTTAAACCCTCAGCTATTTGGAGGTAATAGACCGTATGTACTTTTTGAGACTTCTATAAAATATACAATATAATAAGTTCATCACAACTAAAGATATTGCTAATTATTTACTATTTTTTTGAATTAAATGAAGTAGATCAAATGTCTTAGAATCTAGATTTGGGGAGACTAAGAACAAGGCACTTGTTAATAATGAAGAAATAAATATTTGAATATAAAATAAATGGAACAAAAACAATAAAATAAAATTCAATGAAAGTATATGAACTTCTAAAAATGAGTAACTCAAAAAGACATGCTTAACTCTTAGAGAATTTCATTGAAAAGTGCCCCCCCAAATAAACATTTATTGGAAAATGGCATTCAAAACAAGAAAAAAAGATGGAAAGAAATTGCTGGTGCTGCAGACACATCAAAACTTCAGGGAATGTCAAAGACCTAAAGTCTATTGAATGCATGTATTGTGACCTAAAACAAGGTTTAGGTTAACTAAATTCAACTTTAGTACTGGTGTAATATATTATAGAGCTATATACATAGATGTATGCGCACATGCATCTACAAATTATACAAGATTGGGGAATGAATGTAACTAATGGTGGCCAGTTAACAAATGATTAACTAGGCTGATATTATCCACAGGTGATCAAGTTGTTATTGCCAAGTCAAAATAATAACTATAAATCAATTAAATATAATTGCAAACAAACAGAACATGGAAACTTCAACACATAAAGATGAAATCAACAGACATTAAGAAATCAGAGTGAAAGCAAAACTTAACTAAGCAAAATTTTGGAGCAGAAAATTTCTATTATAAAGAATAACTTGTACTTTTTTCAGTTTGCCATATTTTCAAAGGCTTTTCTAAAACTCTTGTATCATTTGACCCTCTCAAGAATCCTGTGAGATAGACAAGTGTGCAATCCTTATATTTGTTGAACATAATTTATATGTACCAAAAGAAAAAAATAAGTTGATTTTTTTAATGCGGAAACTTACAATAAAAAGCACAATATAAATAAAAGCAAAATTTGGGAAAGATATAATCATGGGTTAAAAAATAACATTTACAAAGACCATATTAGAAGCACTATAAAATAATGGTGAACTATGGTAACGTGATGTAATCAAGATAAAACAGTGTTTGGATTCTGCCTCTATTACTTACTTGATGTGTGACCTTGGAGAAACTTATCTCCTAAACCTTATGTTTAGCACAGTGTAATACCCCACAGAAAGGCAACCAAAATCAGCATAAGAAAAAGTTAAAGATACTATGCTAATGGTTTTTAATTAGTTTAAATAACTGTTCTGAGTAAAGATACAGGAAAGGAGAATGGACAGCTATTGAACTACACAGAGAAGTGGCTAATTGCAGTTTTGGATTTCAAGAAAAAGTAGTCATAAAAGGAGGTAATAAGTATTATACCCAGTCTAGTGTCTGAGACCTAATAGAGGCTCCACAAAAGATAGTTGTTGTTATTATTATTATTATTATTAATTATCTACCTGAAAAAGTCCTTCATCCTTCAAACCCATTTCTTCTGAACCTTTTTTAGACTTAGCCTCCACACGAAATTGTTTGCTTCTTCTTGTCTCTCCCATAACATCCTGCTATTCCTTTATTATCAGACTTAACACTGATTTATACTAATCAGTTTTCATGCATTTTTTCATCCCCAAAACTGATCTTTTGAGATCAGGAATTTTGTTCTGCTTCATTTATATTGCCATCATATACCACAGTGTTTGGAACATCATAGATCCTCAATAAACATTCATTAAAAGAATACTAGTGACTAAACTCAACAAATTCAAGGATAAATACTCTTGGGACCTCACCATTATTCTCTAGGCTTCATGGTGTTAAGTCACCAAAATTTAGGAGCATATAAACAACAGAACACATTGGCATTTAATATGTAATTCATATATATAAGGGGAGAAAGTTAGAGGGAATTTTAAGTACCTAGTACTTGTCCCTCTATACTCAAGAAATATTTGTAATAGTAATGTAAGAGACAAATAAGAAACTGAATAGAGTTTCCAAAGAGGGCCCTTACATTCTTACTTTCTGCTAAATCACTGAATCGGTGAGGTACAATATTGTAAAACTGCAGGGAGATAATATATAGACAGTGTTTAAACACAATACCTGAATTATATCTAGGATTCAATAAATGTTTATCGGGAGGAAAGGAGAGAAAGAGAAAGAGCAGGGAGGAGGAGGAGGAGAAAAGGATATTTGTTGGAAGGGAAAACAAGAGTTCATTCTCAATCTAGTCTGGGGTGACCACTTTTAGTCCTTCTCTGCCTTCTTTGTAGGAATTTTAAGAGAAAGTATTAGCAGTTCATAAATACGGGGGATCATTATAATTACTATTATGAATGTCATTTTATTGAAGAAGAGGTTTTGAATTGAAGATGAAAATTTTTTTAAAGATTTTATTTATTTGACAGAGAGAAACACAGCTAGAGAGGGAACACAAGAAGGGGGAGTGAGAGAGGGAGAAGCAGGCTTCCCGCTGAGCAGGGAGCCCAAAGCGGGGCTCTTTCCCGGTACTCTGGGCTCATCACCTAAGCCTAAGGTAGATGCTTAATGACTGAGCCACCCAGGTGTCCCTGAAAATGAAATTTTTAAAAATCTTGTTTCTGGTTAATTAGATGCAATGAAGGAAAAATGCAGTTTTAGAATGTTTAAATAATGACAATTTGATTTTGAAAGATGATATTTGAGCACTTGTGGAAAGCCTTTAAACAAACAGCTAAAAAAAAAGATAACACCTTCAATGCTCTATATACTCTTTGTTGAAAAACTATAATTATTATATTCACATTTTAACTTCTATTTTTCATATATTCAGAGGAAGCATTCAGTGCCATATGAGAAAGAGAGCCTGCTGAAAACATTTAGAGTAGGCTGGCCTTTGAACCACACTAGCTTAACATTTCTCTTTGCATACTGTACTGTACACCCCAGTCTGCACAGAAAATGGCAACCTAAGAAATCCTAAAAAATGAAAACTGTATTCTAGTAAATATGAAAAAGTTGAGATGGTCATTAAAAGTGTTATTCTTCAATTGTCAGTAAAATTCAAGTTAAATACCTTTTGGTTATGGGGCATTCATCCTTTTTCATGAAGTGCAGAACTGCAATTAGCCACGTCTCTGTGTAATTCTGTAGATGTCCCAAACAGTAAAACCCATTAGAATGGGGCAACATCCTGGGACTTACTTCTCCTTTCCCTATATCTTTATTCAAAACAATTATTTAAACTAATTCAAAAACCATTAGCATAGCATCTTTAACTCTTTCTTAGGCTTATCTTGGTTGCCGTTCCGTGGTATATTACATGGGTGCTAAGCATTGTGTGACAAAGGAGGTAGTCTGGTTTTTGGAAGGAAAATTGTTGAGACTTTGAATCAGTATTTTCACATCCTGTTATTAGAGTTCTAACGGAGTTTGATCCTTTGCTTGCTTTGATATGTAAATAGAGATATTCCTTTCTCCCAGGGGACCCTGGAAATTTGCCAAAGCACATAACAGTAAGATATCCTTCAGGATAGAAACTGAGTTGCCTAGAACAGCATAGAAAGCCACATTTGTGTTTGGACTTCACAATAAAATACCTTTGTTAATAGTTTTTACTTCCAATATAAATGTTTATATATTTACTCAGCTTAGTCATGCTAGTTAGCCAATAGTTAGAGAACAACAGTTTTGTTCTTCTTTTTTCCTGGTGCTGTGTTACTAAACTTATAGCTTTCCTTTGAAGTTGCTATTTATGTTTCCTTTGATATATTCCATTAAAAAATCTGTTCTTTAAGTAACATTATTTTTGATGGAAATTGGAACACAGTTTCAGCTATTTATTTCACTGAAGAGAATAACTACTGAAAGGGCAAAATTGCTTATCTATAAGGAAAAAGAATAATTTTCACCTTAGATGTTATGCATATCACATTTAGAAGGAAAAGGGAGGCTGAAAACTTAGCTTTGTCCTTTAATCATATTTACTTTTTACCTTTTGGCTTCTTTCATGATTCTCCTTACTCATATAATGTAAAACCCACAAAATAAGAGTCAATAATTTGAGTGATTTCTATTACTGCCTTGCATCATTGATATCTCTTCTGAATAGATAGCTCTTGTTCCATTCTTGATTCTAGAGTGTGTAATTAGTGATTTCTATCATATGTTCTAAAATGTAGAATTAGTGCTAATCTTTCATATGAAAACTAACATTATATTTAAAAACCTTGCCAGTTCTATAATTAAGACACGGTTGTTCACCTTAACAGTCCGTAACCAGATAGTTATAGATTGATTTAAAGGAATTTTTTTAACGTTTCATAGAAGGCATTTATTGCTGAGTCACAGATGCATGAAATAGAAAGGGAATTCCAAAAATGTAAGATAAAACAAGAGCAAGAGATGGCACTGCAGAGTCCTTGCAAGAGAACCATATACACACACACATATAATTGAAAAATGTTTTATTTTGCTATTTTTAAGGAAAGGAGTATGAAAATTATGAATTCATTTGCAAGCTATTTAAACAGATAACAAAAAAGTAGCCATTGGGCTTTTTTAAAAAAAAATTAAATTTTTTTCAATGTTTTAACATTAATTGTTTGCCATTGGGCTTTTTTCCCACTTTCTTGTACACTGGGTTGTTTTAAATTACTATAAAATGATAACACTTAAGTTTTTTGCACCATGCATTTATATTAAATACAATATTTCCTGAGGCCAACATTCTCTAAAACCATGTTACATCTTAGCATTTCCTTACACCTCACATTTGGTGCCAGACATATGTCTCTTTGCAGTCACTGTGCTTTACTGGAAGAAAAGTACTTACAGGTCTTTGGATACTTGAGTCCAGTTCCAGATACTGCATTATTATTATTATTATTATTATTTTACTGCCTCTGCATTTATTACATCATTCTGTTGTTCATGATATTTTTTATGACAGTAAATACTACACAATGTAAAGATCAATATCTTAAAATAACATTCATTTGGTAAAAAAATAAATTCAACAAATTTTCTTTTAAGGAAAGAGAGTCATGGTTTTATTATTTATTTCTATTATCTATTACTGTTATCTATTACTTGCTTTCTCTTTCCCTTACACCTTTCTTTCTGTGTTTTTCTTTCCCTTCTTTACTTAGTTCCTTGTCCTTTTCTTCTTCCTCTTTCTTTCCTTCCTTCCTTCTCCCTATTTCTTCTTCCTCTTTCTTCCTGCTCTTTCTTCCTATCCTTTCTTCCTACCCTCCCTTCCTTCCTTCCTTCCTTTTTCTTTCTTTCTTTTTTCTTTTTTTCTTTCCTTCTTTCCCTCCTTCCTCCTTCCTTCCTCCCTTCCTTCCTTCCTTTTTCTTTCTTTCTTTTTTCTTGTTTTCTTTCCTTCCTTCCTTCCTTCCTTCCTTCCTTCCTTCCTTCCTTCCTTCCTTCCTTCCTTCCTCTTTCTCTCTCTCTCCTTCTTTCTTTCTTTCTTTCTTTGTTTCTTTCTTTCTCTTGATCTTCCCTTTTCCTTCCTTCTCTCTTTCCATCCTTTTTTCCTCCCTTCTTATTTTAGCTTCCTCTCTTTCTCCACTGTTCTTTCTCTATTCTTTATTTCTATTAATTCTGTATTTTTATGTTATTTTTTCCATAGTCACCCTTTCGTGGTTTTATGCATTTCAACCTCTTTCTCCCTGTTTTTGATTTACAAAACTCATTTGATTTACAAAATTTCTTTACTAAAATTATAACATATAGACTTCCCCAAATTCTAAAATTCACAAACTCATGAAACATTAAAGATAAAAATCACAATAGCATCTGTTTTCCCAATCTTAAACTCATTTTCTCTGATATATAGGGAAGTCTCTTGTACGGGAAAAGTGCTGAATTTTATACTTGCAAAGCTGCAGCTTTCTGACTATAGTTTGATGATTCTTAGACAAAGTAAATTTTACTTACATTACCTTGAAAAAACAAATATTTCTTTCTGGTCAAGCACAAACATATTGTGCAATGATGATTTCATAAACAAATGATAAATGCAATGATAATTTCATTGTTCTTTATTTCGTAAAAGAAGCTCATATTTAAAAAATAAAATGAAGAAAAAACATCTCAAATCCTCTAAAATTGTCTCCAAATAATGTATATGCAAATGTATGGCTTATTCAAAATTATAAAGTATATAGTCATTTATAAAATATATTTAATTTTTATGTGAAACTAACATTGCAGTCTCTACTCTTGGAAATTTGCAAGGAAATGGGTCTAGCTTTGGACACTTGTAAGCAAAGAAAAATTAACAGAAAATGCAGAGACCTGATGAATCACAGAAAAAATTCATTTGATTGTGATTATTGTGATTAGTTTTGCTTCCTTTACTATCCTTCATTCATAAAAGCCTAGTTTCAGCTTCTCACACACACAAAAAATGCTTTTGAAAAGTTATTGGAAAGAGAGGTGCTAGTTTATTTTCTAGGGAAACAGATGCAGAGTATATATAACTAAAATTATTAAAAATAACAAATTATAACTAATGATCTAAGAATATACATATACTAAGAGTTTATTAAAGTAGTTCTTCCAGGGTGCAGGTGACATTCAGAGACATCTGGAAATTTGGGTTAATGTCTATTTTTACAAGCACAACATTCTTAAGGGATTATTTTTATTTATTATCTTTTTAAAAAGTATTTTAAGATTTATTTATTTATTTGAGATAGAAAGTAAGACCATGTGCAGGAGCAGGGGGAGGAGCAGAGGCAGAAGGAGAAAGAGAGAAGCTGAGTTTGACCCCAGGACCCTGAGATCATGACCTGCACCAAAATCAAGAGTCAAACACTTAACCCACTGAGCCACCCAGGCATCCATCATTTATTATTTTTTAAATAAATTTATCCCCTTGGGAGTTTGTTGAATATCACATTACTTTGAAAAAAATACTCTAAGTGTATTAAAAAGTAATTTGATACTTTGATCTGTATTAATCTATGTTAGAGGCATCCCCATGTTAATTCTCAAAGGAAAATGATGCAACTTTCATATCTTGCAAACAATTACTTATTTGAACCAACTATGTTGCCCATTAGAAATGTTACAAACAGGGTGCCTGGGTGGCTCAGTGGGTTAAAGCCTCTGCTTTCAGCTCAGGTCATGATCTCAAGGTCCTGGGATAAAGACCCGCATCAGGCTCTCTGCTAGGCAAGAAGCCTGCTTCCTCCTTTCTCTCTCTGCCTACTTGTGAGCTCTCTGTGTCAAATAAATAAATAGTCTTAAAAAAAGAAATATTGCAAACATTTTCAAAATAAATCCAATAAACCATATATACAAAACATAATAAAAAAAAACAAATTAGCAAAAACAAGTCCTTACCTTTCAGTCATTGTTATTGTTCTGTTTTAAATATCTAAACACTTAAACCTGGTCCAAGTTGCTGGACCCTGGGATAATGCATTGAGGTGAAAATGGCATAAAACAAGAAAACACTCCTATGACAGAAACAGTTAATATAATACTGAAAATGAAGAGTCATTTGTGATGTAGTCACCAGAAATGAAGGTGCATTTTAAACAGTGACCCTGGCTTGCTCTAAATTCCTTCAAAACAGTTTAACATTTCAATATCCCACTAATGCTCTACATTTCTCTTTCTTAATTCCCGAGATTTAACAAAGATGATTTTGATGATCTCTAGATTTTGCAAACTGAATTCATCCTATATTGAAATTGGGTTCCACTACACTGATTTGCAATCATAATTCTAATAATTGTTACTTTTAGTAAATCTCTAGGGACTCCTTTTCCAAGTCTTCTCTGTATACCTCATTCTGTTAGCAGTGCTGAAAAGTGCCTACCTAATAATAGTCATTGATTCAAAAAACTCATTCAACAAATACATATTGAATGTCTCCATATTAGACATTGAAACATTACTAGGATTATGCGAAGTATTATACAAGGCTTCTCAGATCTCAGGGAAGTGGTCAGAATTTATTGTCCCAGTTATTTTGACAAGATTTCACTCTGAATTGTGCAACAATAAACAAATCTCCTTGGGCTCAGTTTTATCATCTGTACAACAGAGAGAAGTGGTTAAGTAAGAATGTCCTTTTGAGGGACCCCTGGGTGGCTCAGTTGGTTAAGCGACTGCCTTCGGCTCAGGTCATGATCCCGGAGACCTGGGATCGAGTCCCACATCGGGCTTCCTGCTTGGTGGGAAGCCTGCTTCTCCCTCTCTCACTCCCCTTGCTTGTGTTCCCTCTCTGGCTGTGTTTCTCTCTGTCAAATAAATAAAATCTTAAAAAAAAAAAGAATGTCTTTTTGAAAAGCAAACAGCTGTACAATAATGGGTCATAAAGTCAGTTTAAGAAAGTATGATTGGTATTTCTTAATGAAATAGACTAGAATAGAAAATATTACAGCATGTTCTAATATTATACAAGTTTGTGAAATCTCAAAATTTTAAACCTATCTATGCATGTGTATATTGTATAACAGATTTGTGTATATACATTTTGTAGTAATGGTTTAAAATGTATTTTGTTAATGTGGGTCATATTTAAAAATTGCACTATAAAGGAGTAATCATAGGGAAGACTTAGTGGCCACAGGCAGCAAGACACAACCAGGAAGGCTGAAGTACTAGAATACATACCAGACTTTGAAAATTATATTTTTCCAATATAATTTAATAATCATGGTGATTGATTGATAATTGATAATTGATAATGGTTGATAACCATTGATAATAATAACAATGACTAATATTTATTGGTCCCTAACTATATTCTAGACACTGTTATTTTTTTTTTAAGATTTTATTTATTTGACAGAGAGAAACACAGTTAGAGAGGGAACACAAGCAGGGGGAGCTAGAGAAGGAGAAGCAAGCTTCCCGCTGAGCAGGGAGCCCGATGTGGGGCTCAATCCCCGGTCTCCAATATCATGACCTGAGCTGAAGGCAGTCGCTTAACCAAATGAGCCACCCAGGCACCCCTCTAGGCACTGTTCTAAACACTTTACAATACACTATTTTTTTATTCCTCCCGATAGCCATAGGATGTACATGATGTACATATAATTTTTATCCCTATTTTACAGATTAAGAAATTAAAGCATAGAAATCACTCATTAATCATAAATTATGTACAAGAAATAATAATAAGCACTGAAGAAGAAAAGAAGAATAAAACATAAGCTATCCTTTCAAGGAGTTTACTTTGTGGTTGTTTTTTTTTTTTCTTTAAGATTTTATGTATTTGACAGAGAGAAACACTGCTAGAAAGGGAACACAAGCAAGGGGAGTGAGAGAGGGAGAAGCAGGCTTCCCACCTGAGCAGGGAGCCCAATGTGGAGCTTGATCCCTGGACTACAGGATCATGACCTGAGCTGAAGGCAGATGCTTAATGAGTGAGCCACCAGGTGCTCCTGAAGGAGTTTACTTTGCAGTATAGGGACACATATGTGAACAAATAATCAAAATGAAATATGGTATACTTTATAGTTTTTTTATGAAATTCTTGTTTATACATTTTATAAAATGTTTACACAAGAATTTCATAAAAATCACACTGAGGAATACAGAAAAGAGGGCAGCTTACTTAGGATTTAAGAAAGAATTCATGAAGTAGACAATATGAGTCTTTTTTTTTAAGATTTTACTTATTTATTTGACGGAGAGAGACACAGCCAAAGAGGGAACACAAACAGGGGGATTGAGAGAGAGAAGCAGGCTTCCTGCCATGCAGGAAGCCTAATGCGGGGCTCAATCCTGGGGCTCTGGGATCATGACCTGAGCCAAAGGCAGATGCCCAACGACTGAGCTGCCCCAGCACCCCAGATGATACGAGTCTTAAAGTGTATAGAAATTTTGTAAGTAAATAAAATAGGTAAGATATTCTATTAATCTATGGATAGACCCAGAAGAGTTCTGGAAAAATAGTTTGTCTAGGGATGTCTGTTGATACTTAATAAATCTCAGCTTCTCACTCCATCCTAGTTCTATGCATTGTGGTTTAATAGATCAAATTTGCATGCTTTTTCACTTTCAAGCCCTTGGATGAGCAAAAACTGATATTCTCTCTAGCCTGCATTGCATTCCTACAGGTTATGTGATATTGAGCAAATCATTAAATTATCTGAGTCTCAGTTTCTTCCTTGTGGAACAGAAGTTTTAATATATGTAAAATAAAGGTAATTGGAGAACTATGAGCCATGTGAAAAAGATTAATAAAAAGCAAATATCATGTAAGTGATATTTGTAACAATATGTAGGTGAGAGAAAGGCTGATTTTGGATAAGAATACATGAGACTAACTATAGGAAGCTCTATAAACTTCCTGGATTGCTTTCCTTTAGTTGAGGTGAGAGAACAAGACAAAAATAAGGCAGTGACAAGAAGTGATGTTATGGAAGATGGCAGAATAGGCAGCAACAGAAATCTGTCTCTCCATTGAAGCAATGATTGGACTGGTATAATTTGTCTAAAACTACTATTTGGAACTCTGGATTCTATGAGTTGAGCTTGAATGTTCAAGCTTCCAGGGAAAACTTGGCTGATAAATCATCATTAGTAATGGTCATTTTTAGCCCTCAATATGATAATGATTGTTCATTTCCCCATTTAAGCTTGTAGCAAGCAGCTGTGAGGATATTGAAACATAGTTCTGGTATGCTTTGGCAGAGGCAGGGTAGGCAGTGAGGACTCTGTCCTCCAAATATTGGGGTTCTGTGTTTTGTTTAAGGGTTACTAATTCTGATCCATGAGATGCAGGCACAGAAGCTGGCTGCCATTATTTAAAACTCAACTGAATAAAATAGTTTTCAAGTGATTTAAAGAAGATGTCCTATTTTTTGGATATTCAAAAACAACTGAATATGTTTAGGGTGGGTTTGGAAATCCCTGGGAAAGACACAGGCTCACAAGTGACATAAGAAGATGTTAATTTTTTCACCTCAGACTGAGCCTCAGTACAGTGACACACTACAATAATAATAACAACAGCAGCAGAAAAAATAAGAACAAATTAATAATAATAATAAACCCTAGGGAAGGGGGAGAATCTGATTTCCAAGGTAAATACATTATAAGATGTAAATGACCAGTTTTTAACAACAACAACAACAAAAAATCACTGGGCATACAAAGACACAGAAAATGATGGTCCTTTCAAATAAATTAAGTAAACTGACCAAAAATATACCTGAGGAAGCCAAAACATTGGAGTTACAGAACAAAATTTTAAAACAACTGACAAAGGTGTTCTAAGAGCTAAAGAAAGTCATGGACAAAAGGAAATAATATATAAAAATTAAAATATCAATGAAGATATAAGCATTATAAAAAATAAAATTCGGGAGCTGCAAAGTAAAGTGACTAAAATGAAAATTACCTTAGAGGGGCTCAAAGAGACATTTAAAGAAGGAGAAAAAAGAATCAGTGAATTTGAAGATGGCTTAATTGAAATCACTGAGTCAGAGATACAATTTTTTTTAAAAGTGAATAGAGCCCAAGTAACCTGTGGCACACTGTCAAATGGACCAATGTACACATAGTGGAAAATACCAGAAGAGAGAGAGAAAGGGCAGAAATAAAATGGGTAAAAATTAAAATGTGTTGTATGCTTAAATCTACAAATCAAAGAAGCTGAATAAAGTTCAAATAGGATAATGCAAATAAAAAATGCAAAAAAAGATGAAAAAATGTTATCATTCCATTTTCAAAAGACAACAAAGACTTAAACGCAGAACAAGAGAACTCATTATATACAAGTCATTCTCAATAAAATCATGAATGGCTCTGTCATCAGAAACCTTGGAGGCAAGCAAGCAGTGTGTTGATTATATTCAAAATATTGAGAGAAAAGAAAATACCGCCAATTGAGAATTCTATATCTGGCATAACTGCCCTTAAACATGAGGGAAAAAGAAATACTTCCACATTTTTAAAAATCTGAGAGACTTTGTTAATACTAGACCTTCCCTAAAGGTGTCCTTTAGGTTGAAATGAAAGGATACTAGATAGTAACTTGAAGTCATTTGAAGAAATAAATATCCCCAGTATGGGTAAGTACAAGGACAATTATTAGTTACTCTTATGATTTTAGTTTACAATTTAATTTTCATTTTCTACAGTGCTTACAAATATAAAATAAATAATTAGTTATATGTAAGGTATAAAGACGTAATCTGTGATATTAACAACAGAAAAGGAGTAAGTGTTGCAGTAGAGAGGCATAGTTTTTATATGCTTTTGAAGGTAAGTTGGCATAAATTCAAATCATATAGTTACATTTTGAGGGTGTTAAATGTATTCTCCTGGATAATAATAGAGAAAATATTTATTAAGAGGGAATGGGAAGAGAATCAGAACGTTTAATCCCCAAAAGAAAACTGAACATAAAAGAATTTAGTAATGGAAGAAACGAGAGACAAAAGCTATAAAGTATAAAGAAAACAGGTAGTAAAATGACAGAAGTCCTTGATGACCAGTAATTTCTTTATATATCAATGGCTTAACTCTCCAAATGAAGACCCAGATTGACAGAATGAATTAAAAAAAAAACTTGATCTAATTTATGTTGATACAATAGATGCACTTTAGGTCAAAAGACATAAATATGTTGGGAAAGAAAGAATATAAAAAAGGTATTCTAGAGAGTAATTTGCCCCTGTCAAAGAGATTATTACCTTTATTCTCTTTTAGGATTTGTATGGTTTTAGGTCTCACATTTAGTTCTTTAATCCATTTTAAATTGATATTTGTGTATGATTTTTAAAAATCGTCCAGTTTCATTCTTTTGCATGTTGATGTCCAGTTGTCCCAACAATATTTGTTGAGGAGACATTCTTATTCCCATTGGATATTCTATCCTGCGTTGTTGAAGATTACTTGGCCATATAATTGTGGATCCATTTCTAGGATTTCTACTTTGTTCCACTGATATATGTGTCTATTTTTGCACCAGTATTATCCTGTTTTGGTCGCTACAGCTTTGTAATAGCTGACGTCCAGAATTGTGATGCCTCCAGCTTTGTTATTTTTATTTTTTCAAGCTCTCTTTGTCTATTTGCAATATTTTTGTGGTTTCATACAAATTTAAGGGCTGCTTGCTTTGTTCTGTGAAGACTATGCTAGTAGTTTGATAGGGATTGAATTAAATGTTTAGATTGCTTTGGGTAGTATAGACTTTTTATTTTATTTTATTTTTTTAATTATTTACACATTTTTTTTATTGTTACTAAAATTTTTTTCCAATGTTTCAAGATTCAATACCCATTCCCCACACCCAGTGCTCCATGCTTTAGGTGTCCCCAGTACCCACCACCAGGCTCTCCCATCCCTCCACCCCCCTCCCTCCAAGTCCCTCAGTTTGTTTCTGTGTTCAAAGTCTCTTGTTTCGTTTCCCTCCCTAGATTACCCTAGTTCCCATTTGCTTTCCTTCTGCCACTGTCCTCCAGTTTGCCCCTCATGCACCGCAAGTAAGTGAGACCATGCGATGCTTGACTTTCTGTTCTTGGCTTATTTCACTCAGCATAATCTCTTCCAGTCCAGTCCATGTTGCTACAAAAGTTGAGTATTCATCCTTTCTGACGGAGGCATAGTATTCCATTGTATATATGTACCACATCTTCTTTATCCATTCATCTGTTGATGGGCACCTTGGCTCTTTCCACAGTTTGGCGATTGTGGCCATTGCTGCGATGAACATT
>PITA01026102.1:0-23194 GCA_004023965.1 Spilogale gracilis
CCATCATAGCACAAGACTCCAAACCAGCTCGCCAATCTCAGATAATGAGTAAAGGCAATCCAGAAGAAATACCTAAACTAGAACTTGAAGAATAGGTGGGTGATGGAGAAGTGGTAGAGTTCCCAAGCACAGGGAGGGAAATGGGCAGAGATCCAGGTATGAGAGCAACATTTGTGGCTTTGGACTGTCTCTGTACCATAAGAATTTCTGATGTAGGGAGGAGTATATAGGAGCTTGGTCCCAAAGGCTTTGTATTCACATAAAATCAAGATCTTATTCAATAGAGAAAGGTGCTTCACTGAAAACAAAGACATGTTTCACAAAGATCAATTATTCTGGCTACTTGTGGGAATGGTTAGAATGGGTAAATCAAGTGTAGGGAGACTAACTGGGAAGTCTTTGCCATAGAACAGAAGGGAAGCAATGGTGATCTGGATTACTGAGGCAGCAAGCATAGCGAGACATGGGAAGACATGGGAAGCTCTAAAGAATTCCAGTCAATAGGATTGTTAATTCCATGTGGGGAAAAGAGCTGATTTAAGGGAGAAGTCAAGGTGAAATAAATTTTATTGTTTTTAGGCAATTGGAAGAATGGTAGAGTTACCAAGAGATTAAATGGAGGAAAACTAGTCTCTATACAGAAGTCATCAAGCAGCTTTGTCCCTGGACCATCCCACTGTTTTGTTTTGTTTTGTTTTGTCTTCTTTTCTTTTTCATTTAGATTATAATGTAGCACTTCAAGGGGGCCAGGAATACAATGCTTCATAGTGAGGAAGTTTCCAGGTTAGACTTGATGTTCCAGGACCTGAGATTAAATCCCCGCCCTCCTCTCCCCCCCCCCCCCCACTGCCGGGAAATGTATGCATTTAAATTGCTATAAAGCATATTTCCTCTTCTGTACGAGAATAATAATATGCACATCATAAGTGTCTTGTGATGATTAAATGAGCTTGTGTATCTAAAGCATTTACCACAGTCCTGGGCAAATACAAATCAGTCGATAAACAAGAGATATATTATTGTCTATTTGCAGTTTATTGTTTTGTTTTTGTTCTGGAGGAAGAAATGACATTTTGTATAATGTTCACTGAAGGAAGAGATATGAGATTTACGTTCTATTCCAGTTTTTGCTATTGATTCTCTTGGAGAAATTTTGTTTACTTCTCTGAGCTGTGGTTTGCCCATTTTTATACTTTCGACTGCTCCTTTTTTGTCTAACCAGGGAATAAAGCAGACAATAGGGACAAAATAGCATAAGTTACCCATCAAGTACATTTTAAAAAGAAAAATAAATTATGAATTAATAATATTGTTAGTATGTTAACTAAATCAGAAGATGTGTAATTCTTCATTATCCACACTTAAGTAAAAAAGTAGTTTCTTGGGGCGCCTGGGTGGCTCAGTTGGTTAAGCGACTGCCTTTGGCTCAGGTCATGATCCCGGAGATCTGGGATCGAATCCCACATCAGGCTTCCTGCTCGGTGGGAAGCCTGATTCTCCCTCTCTCAGTCCCTCTGCTTGTGTTCCCTCTCTCGCTGTGTTTCTCTCTGTCAAATAAATAAATAAAATCTTTAAAAAAAAAAAAGTAGTTTCTTCACAAAAATACTGGTCTTTCAATTATCAGGAGGAAAGAATGTTTTCACACGATTAATCCACTTTCAGTTAATCTTGTGCTAATTATTTACTGAGAAATTGTTATATACCCAACACTATTATGATTAAATTTTATTACCTCAAGTGAAAATTTCTTATATTTGTATTTACTTTATCCCCATAACCAGATTCTCCCCTGGGATTTCTAATACACTACAGTTGTTTTAGACATAAAAAATAAGTATTTAAATTATTATACCTAGCATGTACTCTGATTTTTATGTACTAGTTTTATTTTTCAACTCATTGTGAACTCCTTCAACAGACACTAGTGGCTAAGAATATTCTCTTGTCTATCTCACGATCTCCTACCACACCTAGCACCAACTTCCAAATCATGGGAACTTGTGAGTCACATGAATTGATTGGGCACATATTAAGATACTTGACATATTTATGAAAAGAATGAATAAATGAATGAAATTCAATGTGAACTGATCTTTGGAAATCACACACTGAGCCATAAATGAGAAGTATCTCTGTAGGGAGACCACAGCCTTTTCCTAGGCAAGATTTTTTATCTTACTACAGTTTAATCTTTTTCAAGATATGTGCTTGGTTTCTCTTTTTATAAGGTTGGAATAAAAATCTAATTCCCTGGGATGTATAATAAGGTTGGTGAAGAGTGTATTCTGGCCCAGAGAATAAAGCTTTTCTGCCTGGTGCTTCAAGTAAAGACAGAAATGAAGAAAAGGAGAGACAAAAAAGTAAATTATTTTTTTTTTAAGATTTTATTTATTTGACAGAGAGACACAGCAAGAGAGGGAACACAAGCAGGGGAGAGGGAAAAGCAGGCTTCCCACCGAGCAGGGAACCCGATGTGGGGCTCAGGCCCAGGACCTTGGGACCATGACCTGAGCTGAAGGCAGTCACTTAAAGACTGAGCCACCGAAGCGCCCCTGAATATTTTATTATCATTTATTCAACATTCATTGTCATCTGTCACAACTGATGCAATTGTCATCACTAAGTTGTGATACCATGCTCTCATAAGCATTCTAAAATGATTAAATGTGTGACTTAAACAAGTTAAACAATAAATGTTAAAATTGAAATATTTAGATAGTTCAAATATGTAAATTAGTTCAGATAACCATGAAGGCCACAAAAATTATATTTTACCTACTAAGCATGCTTTATCTCATTCTTGCCATTTATACTCTTAACCAGTCCTCCACAAATAAGTAGGCAAAACTAAACCAAATTAGGTTAGCAAATAAATTAATGGTACCTAAATGAAGAAGAAAGGAAAGGTAATGTCTATTATGCTTATTTTAATCTTGCTTTCTTATCATTGTAAATATCTGTTTTGAGTTCTTTTAAACCCAGTATAGTAAGAAAAAGAATATAAAATATTCAAATAAAAGTTCAGAACTGTAGCATAAATTCAAATGCTTTTCATGTTAAAATTGAAATTGTTTTGAGTCTTAGTAGTAAACATGCTTAGTATGTTTATACAATACAAACTGTAGTATTAGTAAAATTTTTGCATCTTAATAAATATATTTAATTAAATACTAAAAAGAAGTAAGTTGAATTTTCAGTGTTGAAGTACCTTAGCACAAGAATGGCACACTGATGTGAAAAGTATAAATTCCTCTAGTATGTGGATGCGAGGTGGCTTTTAAAATAATGTAGCTTCATGACTTATTCTACTGTTCTTTTGGTTTATGCATATTTCCTCCTATATGTATTATATTTATACACACATCCAACTGCATATGCTTTTATAACCTAATGCATATTGACAAAAAGAAATCTTATTTGATAATAGTCAGCCCACAATAAATATTTACTAAGCCTATCGTGTGTATGTGTATGTATTTTTTTTTCCCACGTAGCTGGAGAAAAATAAATGCCAATGAATTAAAATATTTTTAAGTTTCTCAAATTCCCAAAAGATAGATAAAATACTTGGAGGTAAGACAAATACATCTAGAACTACAGGAAACAAAACAAGATAGGCAAAATTGTGTGCTGCTGTTTGTAAATGTTTCTGGAGTGATAAGGAAAGAAAAATTGGCAAAGAATAGGATACAGAAGCCTTAATGGAAGGCTTCTAAAGAGATCAGAATAAGAAATCCCAGGATTAAGGAACTAATTTAAGATACTATAAATTCAACAGGGAAGCATGGTCAACACAGGCTCCTAAAGCTTTCTCTGAGTGGTATCCAGCTCATCCTGAGTCCTATGGTAAACACTTCCCAGAGCCAGTTGAGCAGATAGGGTCCAGGCTGACAGCAAGTCAGTATAAACTCTGTTGTCTAGGGTGCCTGCGTGGCTCAGTGGGTTAAAGCCTCTGCCTTCAGCTCAGGTCATGATCTCAGGGTCCTGGGATCGAGGCCCACATTGGGCTCTCTGCTCAGTGGGGAGCCTGCTTCCTCCTCTCTCTCTGCCTGCCTCTCTGCCTGCCTCTCTGCCTACTTGTGATCTCTCTCTCTCTCTCTGTCAAATAAATAAATAAAATCTTTAAAAAAAAAACAAACAAAAATTCCGTTGTCTAAGGAACAGCTCGTTGACTCTCACATTCAGCTGTTCCGTCTATTCAGTCCAGTCAAAAACACAGATTAAGCATCCACTGTGCTTGTAGTGTATCAGCCAAGTTCCAGTGACAGTTAATGTGTGTGGATTTGAAAAATTGACCTAGTTTTCTTTTCCCAATAAACATCTATTCAGCATCTCTTGTTTCCAGCAGGAGGGTCTGTAAGCTCCAGGCAACAAGGTGCCACGCCTGCCTTGGTACCGTTGTATCCCCAGCATTTCGTTAATCTGTTGACTGATGCCCGACAGACACTCGATGAATAAAGTTTGAAAGATGACAACAGACAGATGTGGGAGGCAGACGTACATAAAGGCACATAAAATGATAATGTAGTATTGTAAATACTACAGAATATGGAAAAATTATGTTGTGATCTAAGAAGCAATTAACTTCAGCAGGAGAAACTGGGAGAACTTCATGGATGAAGCAATGTCTTTGAAGTGGGACTTGAATGATAGGTAGAAATTTGATAATTTGAAGGCAAAGGAGGTGTTCTCATTATATGCCAGGAGCAAGAAAGTTACATGCTGTTAGGAACAGGGTAGGAAACATCCATGAGACAGGCAGCCTAGGTAGGTGGTGAGGAACCTGTGAGCCCCAACCCCACCTAATGGAAACAGCCGCCCATATGGCCTTAGTTGTTGTTATGTGGGACTGAGAAGTCCAAGTGGTCAGAAGGACCAAGTTTCCAACAGAAGCCAGAAATCTGGACTGTTCCGTAAGATATCCATGTTTTACTATTGCAAGTAATTAGTATTAAGAAATTTATGCTGGCCTCATGTTTGTGCTTTTATTGTTACATCTCGGATAAACTGAGTTCTCCCCATTGAGGAGATAATCTGCTCCTCCTTCAGGATTAATAGATAGTCATTGAAAGAATGTAGAAATTCCTCTTGTATCATTATCTATATTTATTAATGTATAAATTGCATGTTAAAAGAGTGAGCTTAAAATTGGAATCTTCTATTTTAAATGATCCTGTAAGATAAGAATTATTAGTTAACATTTTACATTTGCCCTTTAAGAAAGGTTAACCGTAATATTTTAAACCTCAGTCTGCTTTTTAAACAGAACCTTGTCTTAAAATATTTAAGAATTTAGAGGTACTTGCCTCTTAGGAAGTTCTTAATAAACTGTTGTGTAACACAGGGATAAGTAAATGAAGATTATATGTTATAGACAAGGAGGGGATTTCCTAAAAATGATAAATAATACAAAATCTTTTAACCTTGTCTTTTGTACACAAAGGCACCTTTAAGGGTGTCTCCAGTAAGTGCTGTATTAACACAGAAGTTTAGTTAATTACAGCCACTATTCTCACGTACCTTAACCAAGTGTGAATACCAAGCAATCTCATTGTGTGCCCCTGAGCATTAATACCTAATGAAATTGGATTCCTTGTTTCCTCTAATGAGCTCATTGCTTTTCTAAATATGGTCATTGCAGGTAAATGATCAATAGCCTTGAAAATGACACCAGTGTTGGATTATTTTGCCAAGAGATACTTTTTTGTGTGTAAAATGAATATTCTCACGTGTCTATCTCAGGTTTCTTTCTAAAGAAGCTCACATATAACATGAAATACCATGGTGGGTTGCTTGGCTTGCTTTAGTGGCTGTTAGACAGCAGGAACTGTGGACAGTCACTGTCCGATTATAGAGCAGTGACTTTGAATCCGCATAACCTAGCTCAGGTTGGAATAAACTGGATTCAGTATGTTCCTATTAATTGAGAGACCGAAGGGCAATAAGCTATGAGAAGGCCTGTTTTCTATTATGGTATAATAGTTCCCTACCAATCATCTCCACTGCATTTGTTTCCTAGGGTTGCCATAAGAAATTACCAGAACTCGGTGGCTTCACACAAGAGAAATTTGTTCTCTCCAAGTCTGGAGGCCAGAGGTTTAAAATCAAGGTGTTGACAGAGTTGTATTCCTTCTGAAGGCTCTAGGGGAAAATCCATCCCTTGCATCTTCCAGCTGCTGGGGACTGTTGGCATTCCTTGATTTACGGCAACATCACTTCAATTTCTGCTTCTGTGGTCACATTGCCTCCTGCTCTATGTGTCTCTCATTAGGACACTCGTCATTAGATTTGAGGCTTACCCTCATAAGCCAAAAGGATCTCCTTATCTCAAGATCCTTAACTTCATTACGTATGTAAAGTCCCTCTTTCCAAAGAAGGTCACATCCTAGATTTTGGGACTTAGGACAGGGTCATCTTTTGGAGGCCACCATTCAATCCCTTCTATACACCTTTCTTCTATTACTGACAGTAATGTTGAACACAGTCACTGTTCACGTTGTTACAATGTTTAAGTACTTTACTAAGATCATTTATGAACAAATCATGTATATTATGTATTTGTAATTTATAATTCTTATAACTACCTTAGCACCATCTCCTTCATACAAATAAGAAGACTGAGGCTCAAAAAATATAAGATCTTGCCCAAGGATACAACACACCTAATTAGTATCAACTTAGACAAAGTCTGTACTTTCTTTAACCAAAGCTTAACTTGCATGCATATCTAACTTGATGTCTTCACATCCTTCTTTAGAAACTGATATGTTACATTTCACAAGGTGGACCTTGTTCGTTAAATTTTTAGTACCTGTGTTTCCTTAGGCAGGTAATATTTCCAAACTCCAAAATATCCCTTCAGATTTAACCTTAGGAACAGTAAGTCAGTGAGGTTTTGTAGAATAGTAGCCACAGGATGATATTAAAGTTAGGGCTTAACACCTCACTCAAAGCTATCTTCCAATTTCCAATGTCTGCCTGAAATGGATTTGGAACTTTTAAAAAAAAATTTTTTTTTTTTTAAGAATACCGCCTAATGAGAGTGTCCTAATGAGAGACACATAGAGCAGGAGGCAAGTATTTAAGAGCAAACACACTGACCACTGTATTGAAGACCTATCTCCTCCACTTACTAACTATACCTTCTTGGGGTTATCACTTACATTTCCTGTGCCCCCTTCTCCTTACTTGTAAAATAGCTGAAAATAATTGACAACTCACAAGATCCTTTAACAGATAAATGAGATCATAATATACTTAAGTAGTAACTGCTTCATAGTATAGACCCAACGTAAATTTTTAAACTATTACAAATTAAGAATATTTTACATATAAAGTGATAATAGAAGCACAACATCGAAATTTTTTATGGTCTGGCAAGCAGTGCAATTTCTTTTTTGTTTTTTGTTTTTTAAGATTTTATTTATTTGACAGAGAGAAACACAGCCAGAGAGGGGACACAAGCAGGGGGAGTGAGGGAGGGAGAAGCGGGCTTCCCGCCAAGCAGGGAGCCCGATGTGGGGCTCGATTCCGGGTCTCCGGGATCATGACCTGGGCCGAAGGCAGTCGCATAACCAACTGAGCCACCCAGGTGCCCCAAGCAGTGCAGTTTTATCCAGCTCACCACACGGCTTCAAGGAAGAACAGGGAACAGAGAGTTTCAAAGCACAGATACTCTCTGATACAGTTAGCTTTTGCAGATCCAAGTGTTTTATGTTCCTCCCTTCCTTCTTCACACCAGTTATCTCTGGCTTTTGCATTTCTCTTATCACTCTATTGTTTTTCCTTTCTTTAAGGAAATAGTTAAGTTTTTATTTTCCAAGATAATTCTTGGTTAGATTTTACTAAACTATTCCCAGAATTCCCAGGTAACGTGAATCTGTAATTGAATCAAGACAAACAATCGTATTAGCTCTGTTCCATATGCATGAGCTGTGTCAGGAATATTTGAAACTATTTTCTGTTGGCATGTTTACAATTTTAAGAAATATATTGTGACTTGTGGCTTACTAAAGTGGGGAAAGGTGAGCACGCTGATGTCTTTTAGCTCTAGGCGGACACTTAGAACCACCTGCACAGAGTCTCTAAGTAAAAGTGGTTTACTACTGTCAGGTGGTGTGAAGTCAATGCTTAATTTGTTTACAGGCATCTCACAGCTTCAACATTTGTAGTGTGTCAGTGGAACGAGGAAGAAGTTGTGGGTCTTCACATATGATTTATTCTTTTCTTTAGGTATAACGTTTTTGGCAGTTATTGTCAATTTATGAACTTCATATATAATAACACCTTTCCTCATGGAGCTCAGGGTTTATGGTGAGCAAAAATTAATGTACATTCTTAAGAGACTGAGGGTACCAACAGTTGGCATTCATTGTTAGATTGATTTTTTAATTATTTATTTTTATTTTTTTAATGAACAAGTGTCAGCACAGGAAAGCCAAGAATCGTCTTCATATTAAACTATGCCGCCATGATGGAACCAACCATAGACATTTGCATATATGTAATTGTGATTTTATCTGTCTTGGGCACCACTCCTCCTGCCCCCCGCCCCCCACCCCCATCAGGAAGGGAATTCATTTCCCAATGGGGAAAAGCATTAGCTGTGAGTGCTTAAGGGAAGATATTCTAAAACACATTGTGTTTGTTGTAAGTGAAATTCTTGCAGCCACTGTTTTACTACCCAATGCACAAAGGCCAAGGTCTTCCTTTGATGGAGGGGAGCTAAAGGGTGTCTCTGTGAGTTGTTCCACACGGTGTCTTCTCCAACATCTAGGTGAGCACAAAATGCCGAGGCCTCTGGTGGGAGTGTGTCACAAATGCCTTCGATGGGATCCGCACCTGTGATGAGTACGATTCTATCCTTGCTGAACACCCCTGTAAGTATGCCTTAGACAACCCCCCTGCCAGGGATGGGGTACCAAACAACACTGAACGTGGCTTTCCTTTGCATATTTTTGGTTTTTTACAGTCTGTAGTAAAGTTCTAATTTTAGATATTTCTATTCAAACATTTTGTTTATTTCAGAAATGTGAATTGAAACATTTTGAGCATATTTTATCTCTTTTCATGAATTTATACATTCCTTTAGTGTAAAAATATTAACTTATTCATCCCTGCCCCCCCCCCAAAAGGCTTGGCAGAGCAGTCTTACACACGGTAGACTTAAAGTAAATACTTTTTAAATTGAAATGAATTCTTCAGGGTGCCATGATTTGAGGATTAGAATCCACAAATTAGATGAAAAGTATTTCAGAGATGTCTTTTGGGTGTGACTTAAGTCAAAAGGGAGTTTACAGCAATTCAATGGGAGATTTGCTGAGAAAGAAGGTGGAGGTAGAGGGGTAGAGACAGAGAGACAGAAAAACAGGCATAGAGATATATAGGTAAAAAGAGACCCACAAGCAGGGATCAGAGAATGAAAATATCGGTATACATGATGTCACATGGTTAGCAGGTAGGGTAAAACCAGCTCCTTCATCCTCCTGACCTTTAGCTTTAAATTTTAATCGGGTGTTAGCAAGACCCGCGTCTCTATGAAATAAAGAGATTTTATTGATTAAGAGATGTTACCATTGATTCTCTCAGTTTTTTTCCATAGTTTTATTTATTTATTTAGAACATCCAGTCGTGCCAAGAAATACCAGTGCTGTTGTTAAAGCTGATTGGTTTCAGCTTCTTTCAAAGTAGCAGATGGGGTATAGCAGGAAATGGCAACTTCTTTTCTCAAGATAAATGAAAAGCAAACCCTTGGAATGTGACTTTTCTCCTGGATGGCTATTTTAGTCCAGGGGTAAGCACTTAAAAGGAGCAGTGGTCAAAAACATCTTCTGCTGTTTAAGATTTGAGTGCTTTTTAACCTAATTCTAAAGGTCCATATTTCATTTTTTTTAATACCTCTTAATTCTTTCTTTTTCCCTCCTTGAGCTAACCTAATTCTACCTACAAAGAAGCAAGATTTGGTCAATAGGATGTAAGTTTATATGAACACTAGGCTATTCCAGAAATGTAGTGCTATGGTGAGAATAATTAAAAAAAAGATAAAATATTTCAAATTTCTAAATATGTTATGTACATTTATGCAAGAATATCAGAGAATAACTCATAATAATATAATCACTCTGTGCTTACTGTACAGAGAAAACTGCTGTTTATATTTTAATATTTCTTCTTTTGATCATTTGCGTATATTATCTCACCTTTTTAAATATATTCTTACTTATTGATTTCAAATAATATCTTAGAGATTCATTACTTTTATTTAAAAAATTCGATGATATGCTTAGAGACAACAGAGATGAAAATGTATTCTAATAACATAACTATACTCTCTAAGTCAGGATATTACCTATGAGATTTTATTTTTAGTCTTTGATATCTTTTATAGAATCATAATTAGATAACCTTTTCCATTGTCCTGTAGACTAAGGGTATACAGACACAGACAAACTTTTTTCAGGACTCTTGTTGAGTACCTCTTCCTCAAATCAGCATATTTAACATTATTCTAACAGCCAGATCTCAGACAATTCCCAGAAAGAAATTCCTGGATGGTTAGAATTAGCCATCTCCATGTAGATCTTGCAATTGGGCTTTCCAGAGGCTGACTGGAAGACACCATGGACATAAGTCTAGAAGTTTCACAAAGCATCAAAAATCACACTCTGGGGGCCCCTGGGTGGTGTGGTCAGTTAAGGACTGGACTCTAGGTTTTGACTCAGGTCTTTTGATCTCAGTCTTGGGATTGAGCCTCTCACTTCAGGCTCTGAGCCTAGCAAGGAGTCTGCTAAAGTTGCTCTTTCTCTTTATCTCTGCACCTCTCCATTCTCTCCCTCCCTCTCTTAAATAAATAAATAAACAAACAAACAAACAAATAAATAAATAATAAATAAATAAATCTAGAAAGAAAGGAAAAGAAAAGAAGAGAAAAGAAAGAAAAAGAAAGAAAGAAATCACATTCTGTGTGGGATCAAGTGTTAGAGAGGGGAAAACCAGGGCCATGATTTTAGGGCATCCCATCCAGATGGCAATCCTGGCCTTGTTGGACCAGATTCTAAAAGAGGACTTAAAAATATTTAGGGAAGGCACTCCAAAGTGTAGGACAGCTTGGCTTGGGGTGCTGAGTAGGAGACCCACTTGTACATATTATTTGAGGTTTAAGAAGATTGTTGAAATATAAAAACTGATATCACCTAGTTAGTTACATATTTTTATCTTTCCTGAATTTTGAAAAAAATAGTCTTTCAATTTGACCTAATGTAGAAATTTTAGTTTAATTTTTTAAAAATAATACCACATTTTAAGATCTTAAATATTCACCTAATAATCAGGTAGTTGTTGGGGGTCCTGGGTGGCTCAGTCAATTAAGTAACTGACTCTTGATCTTAGCTCAGGTCTTGATCTCCACGTCATGAGTTCAAGCCCTATGATGGGTTCCATGTTGGGCATGGAGCCTACTTAAAAAAAAATCAGGTAAGAGTTGATTTTATTATTGATTTCCTTTCTTAGATGGATTATAAGAGTATTTTTTTATTTTAAATAAATTGGCCAAATTTTATAAGCAACCTATTACTAAATAAGCCCTAAATTTATCTCACCATTGAGCAAAAATTATTTAAAATTCCAGAAAACTCAATAACTATGAAAATAAAACATATTTATTATACCATCAAGAGAATAAATTGCATCACTCCTCTGGGGTTAAAACAGTAGTAGTTTTGACATTGGATAATTAACCCTTCATTTGTGACAAAATTTTCCTATTTTCATTTAAAAATATTTTTTAAGATTTTATTTATTTGAGAGAGAGAGAGATCATGAGCAGTGGGGAGAGGCAGAAGGAGAAGCAGACTCCCCGCTGTTCAGGAAGCCCAATTCAGGACTTGATTCCAGAACCCTGGGATCATGACCTGAGTTGAAGGCAAATGCTTAACTGACTGAGCCACCCAAGTGCCCCAAATTTTCCTATTTTAAATTTAGCGTACTGGGACTCACAGCTCAACAGGTTTTCACAGCTGAGGACACTTCCACTGCAGATGATGACTACTACTATTCCATTCTGTTTATCTGATAACCTCTTCCCTGGACCGTCTACCATATATTCTCATGTGGCTGTAGTTTTCAGTTTTGCTCAGTTGACAGGGTTGAAGTGTTCATATGAAATGTTGGCCAAGAAGGGTCACCACCTGAAAATGAAATGGAAAAGACCACGATCTGGCTTCTAGATATAGTTTTCTACTAAATAACAGAAACTCCTTCTCCTTCTAATGATCTGCTGTTGCCTCCCACCAGCCTGAACTGGCAAGAGATATGTTAAAGTATTTTATCCTGCTCCCCTATATCAAATTTTAACCAGTTATTAAAAGTATGTTTTTCAATAGAACTTTAAAAAAATACAGTGATAATTAGTTTCTTAAATATTTATTAGGGTCACTTCTGAAGAATAGATACTCTACTTTCAATTCAGCATTCACTTGTAATACTTGTGAACAAGATTCATTCCAAAACAGGAAATAAGCAAGAAAGCAGTTATTTAGTTCACATGATATGCCAGGCATTTTGCTAGGGGGCCAGCAAGACTAAGTAATAATCAGTGCTTAAACAAATAATAATACCGATAATCTCATGGTATTTTTGCATTTTATGACAACATTCCACGTTCATGCAAATTTAAAGTTTAATTCTTTCAGTGGGCATGTATTACTGTATGTAATTATCTGTTTTGGGTGCACCTGCGTGCCTTAACATGTTTCCTTCCTCTGACCACAATGTAACCACATGCCCTGATCTTCCAGTGAAGCTGGTGGTAACTCGAGCATTGATGATTACTGCAGATATTCTAGCTGGATTTGGTTTTGTCACCCTGCTTCTTGGTCTCCACTGTGTGAAATTCCTCCCTGATGAGCCATACATCAAAGTCCGCATCTGCTTTGTTGCTGGAACCTTATTACTAATAGCAGGTACTCTCTGCACTAGTGGTGGGGGTAGAGATGCTCATCTATGATCTTGAAATGAAATGAAGGAGAAGGGAGCTTGTTGTCAAGCAGTTCATACGTGATATGCTTTTCTAGATTGAAGGGAAAAAGAACACATCCACAAACCCTACTTTCTTTAGCTGTAGAATTAGATAATTAATTTTTGTTAATATCCCAGTGGAAAATTTATCGAAGTCCTCAAACTACTTTTTAACCATCTAAAAAGTTATATAATGCTTTAAAATTTTCAGATAATTTATTTTTTATTATTCCTGAAATTAAATCATAAAGTAAGTCCCAAACCATCACCTCTTACCGGTATCCACTCCTACCAATTCTTTTTGCAATGAACTAAATTGTGCCAAGTCCTATGTTAGACTTTTGTTATATGCCAGGCCATTTGATCATAAATGTAACAATAAGCAGATTATATCTCCACTTAAGAAACAGATGAATAAATGGAGTCCTGAAGGCTAATAAATCAAGTATGACTAATAAACAGTCAAGAAGCACTTTACATGGGAGTTTATTGATGAAAAAGCAAAAGTGATATTTTACGCAGGTCTGCCATTAAATTCAGTTTAGTCTTCCTCTGTCACAACATGATGTTGTCTTAGGATCTTAATGCAAGTTGTGGGAAAATATACTGTTGAAATCAAAGTGCAGGAAGATCGAAAACCAAAGGGCACAACCCTCATAGAGAAAACCATCATTTTTTTTATGGTAACAGCCAAAAGTTAGCAAAACAAATGTATGTGGGAATCTCACCATGTCCTGTAAGATGAATGGATAGGGATTTGGAAATCAAAGATGCTTGGAGAGGCACCTGGCTGGCTCAGCCGGTAGAGCATGTGATCTTGATCTTGGAGTGGTGAGCTGGGGCCCCATGATGGTGGTAGAATTTACTTAAAAAAATAAAAAAATAAAAAAAAAATAAATAAAAACAAATACTTGGAGATATATGTGTGATGTGTGAGTTAAGCAACTGGCCTCCTTTTCTTGTTCTGCAAAATAAGATGAAACTCCAGTAATCATATCTACTCTGAATTATTGTATTAAAGATCCAGTCTGGGTAGAGGAAGCACATAGCAGAGAGCCTAACCCAACAAACAGTCAAAACTGGGCTTCCCTGAAGTTTTTCACACACACATTGAGTCAATACCTAATGATCCTTAGGTTGTATTAAAAAGTCACAAGAACTTAGTATGTTTTCCTTTTTAAGACATTTATTCCCATGTCTAGCCTGGTGAGAACATAGAGCTTTTGTATGTAACAACGTGTTTTATTTAACAAATTTAAAAAACATCATTTAATGCTATACAATTTTGCTCCAGAATACTTTTTGAAATATCATTAGATATACCATTTTATATATTAAAAAAAAAACAACAAGCTAAATTAAAACAAAAACAAAAACAAAGAAACAATAAATTGATGAAAAAAATGCCTACAGGAATGGATGAAAAAATGATAAAATTAAATTTCCGGTGATGGCCCAAGGCTTGGAACCATCATTTGAAGTTAGTATGCCATATATATTATATATAAAAAACTAATTTTGTGTACAAAATACTAATGCCATACATATGGTAAGTTACACATAAATATTTATGGCATATATTTTCTTATGGTATGAAATGTAATACATATATTTCATATATATATATATATCTATTGTATGTGTGTATATGTATAATTTTCCATAATATGTTTGAAAATTCCATAAAGGAATTTCCATCTTAAACTTATAGATTACAATATCATAGAAAAAAATGTGGTAATTTAAACCGTATGTGAAGGTTATATGTTCTTGATCCGGTCCTAAAACTTCTTGCGTTTAACAACTGGGAAAAGAATGCAGTGAAATGGTGAACACTATTTCCACATAGCCTTTGTCCCAAGCTCCTCACCTTTTCCCCTTGCATCTCAGCAATGATGCGCAATTTATACCTTTAAAGTCAGAGGACTCGAGTGGCATCATTTCAAGCCAGTCCAATGGCCAGATAGACTAATTTTGGGAATTAAATTTTATTTTAAAAGGAACAAAATTTCTTAGTTCATTCTTACATGGTGTAAGGGTGGTAGATAAGAATTTATTTTAAAATAAAGACAGTTTTTACTCTAGTTATTTGTTTTTGAGCTCAACACACTAAAATTGTTGACTTCAAAAACATAGTTTCCTTATGGGTGCTGATTATGTAGTTGACGTAGCTTTAATTGTGGGTCTAGGTTGTGGGGTAGAGGAAAAATAGAATAGTCTTAAAGATATATACTTTTAATTAAAAATCAACACAGAATGAATATAGGCTGTATATTATTTGTCTTTGATTTTGTGTTCTTTCTTTTTTTTCATATTTCATCTTACATAACACTTAAGAAAACATTGGAAAGAAGGAAATTAAAGAAAAGCACAATGATCATTTTAAGTTTACATAAACAGAGGAAGACTGCATTGTTTAATCTTTGTATTTTTCTTTATGTATAAACTGATACATAGTTTAGAAGAAATACAGAATAAAAAGCAAAAGGAAGACATAGAAGAGGTATCCAAAATTTGAGTTGTCCATGACTCCTTTGCATCATTATTACCCCTCTCAATGATGCATGCATTTTGGGTAGCAGTCATATCTTCCTGAATTTAAATTTGGAAAGGCCTGCATTATTTTTAGCAACCTTCCTTTCTTTCAGGTGCTCCAGGAATCATTGGTTCTGTGTGGTATGCTGTTGATGTTTATGTGGAACGTTCTTCTCTGGTTTTGCACAATATATTTCTTGGCATCCAATATAAATTTGGTTGGTCTTGTTGGCTTGGAATGGCTGGGTCTCTGGGTTGCTTTTTGGCTGGTGCTGTCCTGACATGCTGCTTATACCTCTTCAAAGGTAAGAACAAAATAAAATAATACACTTACATGCCTCCTGTATCACTCTTCCCAGACAAATGGAAACAGATCTCATCAGCACAAAATAATGTTGCATACGTGATCCATACTTTTTATAAAAAATTACACTTTAATAATTTCTGTTGTTTAAGGACAACTGATTTGAAATATTCATGCCTTATTATCTGGTTAGTGTTATAATGAATGAAAAAAATAAACCCACAGCTATAGTTATATCTAATATGTAAACATAAAATGATTTCAATGTGTTCATAATCTTATATATCTAATTTCATCCAATCTAGAGTTAGAGAAGTAGATTGAGAGCCAAGTAAAATATCTGTTGTTAAAAAAAAACATAATGTATTACTATTGGGTCTTTTAGAATACCACTTAAAAAGCAAGATAAATCCATCTCCTCATCAGAAAGAAAGAGAAAGAGGAGAGAGAGAAAGAAGAAAGAAAGAAAGAAAGAAAGAAAGAAAGAAAGAAAGAAAGAAAGGTAGGGAGTGAAAGAGGGAGGGAGAAAGGAAGGAGGAAGAGAGAGGAGAGAAAGAAAAGAAAATTACCTAAGTTTTAAATCAAAAAATATAGATGAAAATCCTTCAGTTTTCTTCTAGGGTTCTTCTTAGATGATTCCTTCTTAGAATATTTATATTCGTGCCTCTTTAAGAGAAGAATGGATAAAATGACATTTTCTTCCCCAAATTTACTGTGGCATTTATTTTTATATCATGACATTTATCTCTTTCCAACAGATGTTGGACCTGAGAGGCACTACCCGTATTCCATGAGGAAAGCCTATTCAACAGCAACTGTTTCGATGCCCAAGTCATATGTAGCCCCTCGGACAGAGACAGCCAAAATGTATGCTGTGGACACAAGGGTGTAGAGTGCTACATGTCCATTTGCGTGTATGTTACTGAAATAATCAATATGTTCGGGTTAATCCAGGAACACTTATTTAGACCTCAGTATGTCCAACGAAATTAACTGCTAAGCTTGATCCTTCTATCCCTGCTCCTTATCCTTTACTCTTATATTCTCCCTCCTACTTTCTACCTTCATCTTGCACAGGCCCACATACACTTGCTCAGTATTTCAGATAAGGTTGCTAGGATATACAAATGTTTGTTTGTGGTTTCTATGTGGCTATTAGAGATTGTGACATGGTGATATTCAAGTGAAATGACACTTTAAGACCAAAAAGCAACTTTTGAAAGAGGCCAGAGATTCTAATCTTTGAAGAGATTGACAGCCTTTTAGGAAATTTCCTGGCTTTTGGTTTGTTCTTTGTGTTCTCATCTGGGTGAGTTATTTGATAACTTTGAAGAAGATGATTCTTCAAAATTTAAACTGGTATATGAAACCCTACCATTATACTGACTCTGTCAATAGACCTGACTGTTCATATACCAGCCACTGGTGGAACTTAAAGCTAAGGTGTTTCCCCTGCATGCCAGAAACGTCAAATGCAAATGCTAAATTAATACCAGAGCAGTGGTGACTTACCTTTTCATTAACCACATAAGAGATCTGTGTATTATTTTATCACTACTGTAATGTTGCCTTCATACTGCCAAACTATTAGACCACAGTAGTAATAGCTAAACCAGAGTGTTCATTCACTGATTAATTGGGCATCCAAACATGCTTCATGAATGCACGATGTTAGAATTCACTGATTCAGGTGTCCTCGCACCACTGGATCCTCAGCACCCAGGAAAATAACTGCCATGTGATAAAATTTAACAAATAGTTGTTGATTGGAAGAAATAAAGGCTTACAACTCTTTACTGAAAATAAGATCAATTTTTCTCATAAAATGTGTATTTATTTGAAAAAATAGAATTATATATTTAATTATACACTTAAAGAAATCAGTAAATGATTGCTAAAGGGATTTGATTCATATTCTAATGTAATCATCTTACTTTTTCAAATGGTAGGGTTTTTTAAAAAAAGTTACATAGCTTAATCTCAGGTTTTTCTGATGTCTTATAAATTGCATGAATAGTTTGTACCTTAGCGGACTATCCACTGAACTAGAAATTAGTTCTTTGAAAAAATGGATATTTAGTTGTGAATTTATGGAGACTCCCCAAAAGAAGTGTTTAAAATTTAAGAAGCTAAAAATCATGTGAAAATGAGATAATGAAAACCCAATATATATATTTATGTTGTTGTGAATGGTGTTCATGACTTCACATGGTATCTCTTTACCAGGATTCTCAGGAGAAATTCTAAATGAATCTTAAAATTAAATGCAACTGATTCACTTTAATTTCATGGCTATAACTAACCATGTAGTTGATATTTAAAAAATTATTTGTAGATCATATTTACTTCTTATATTGGAGTTATTCTATGCAGCTTAAAACTTATTTTTTGTTCTTTTTTTTCACAACTTTGGTCTTTAAAATTTTTACTTCTACTTTTATTTTATGATATATTGTCTGTCATGTTTTATATATTCTAATAAGTCCCTTGAAATTCTTCTTGGAAAGGTAGGGTAAAATTAATTAAATAATTCATCAGATTTCAGAGATATAAAATTTTCCCTCCTTAAAAGAATTCATTTGCATGAGGAAATATTTCAGAGGATTTTGGTGATAACTGACATCTATGAAAGTTTTGAAATTTTTCTCAATAAAAATTTTTTGTATATCCTGGGACATACATTAGGTTTTTTTTTTTTTAGTTTTTGGGGGAATGTTTATTCTTCATTCACTATTATTTAATGAAGCCTCTTAAAATAAAGCATAACAAAGAATATATTTTGAATAACAACTAGTGACAACAAAACAAATATTAAATAGTGAAGTGGTAATAATTAGGACCATGACAACTCAACATGCCCAGGAAGAAAAATTACTGGAAGCCCAAAGTATACACACAAGATTATTAGGTTGAAATATTGATATAGTCTACTAACTTTTGGATACTAAAATTTAGTCATATCTGATTACTTGCAACAAAAAAATAAAATAAATTTTTCAAATTGGACAATTGTTTTTACCTATATCTCTTCATTAACTCCTACTTTCTAGTATCACTTTTTAAATAGAAATAGCCCTTTGTTATTATACATGTTGTATATATGCATTGTACAAAATTGGAGAACAAAAATAATCAAAAATACATCTTCCATGTTTTATAACATGGTCCTGTGTTCTCTCCACCGAGAGCATCACTATTCCTAAAACCCAACTGAGTATTTGCATGTCCTTCCGGATATTCTACATTTACACACATATATGCACAGACACTCCCACATATGCATGCATTTCTTTTTAAGAGATAATTTCATATATGTTGCGCTGTAAGCTACCCTTTACCTCTGTAATATTTCTGCTTTTTCATAGCAATACATTTTCATTTTATCTAATTCCCTATCCATATTGAAATTTCCCCAAGTTTTTAATGCATAAGACAGCTGGTTTGTCCAAACCCAAGTCTGCATTTCCTTGGTTGGTATGCCCCTAAGACTCTTTGATTAAAGCCACATTTTTTTTACTGTCTCTAAAAAACAAAAACAAAAAATAAAAAACAAAAAAACAACAGGACCAGTTTTCTTTAATTTTGTCATACCTTTTGGATTTTGTTTTGATGTCAGTTAGCTTGTTTCTCTATGCCTTCTATTTCCAATAAACTGAAATTTTAATCTGGAGACTTGATATAATCAAGTCCAAAAGTTTCTAGAATACACTGGTTAAGTGTTGTGATTGCAAATCTGGAGACTTACTATCTGATTGATTTAGCCTCGATCATGCTAAAATCGTTCACTGGATTAGGATTATAGCAATCTAATCCATCCTTTCTTCAGTTGTATATATTTGTCCTTTAGTGACAAAAGCAAGGGATTATCATGGTGTTCTTGTGGAAGCTGTAGGAATATCCCTTTCTCCATCAACCAAATAATAATTTTCAAATAAAACCTTTAACAATTGATAATCCTTATCTGAATCAATAACTTGTTAGGGTTAGGAGAAATGTGATTTTCTAATTATATTTTATTTACAACTCTAGTAGAAATTCATCTGTAAAATAAGCCTAATCTCCCCATCTGAGTCTGTGTAGTTACCATAACCAATCATGTTTTTACTTTTGCTTAAATGTGTTCCTATTGTTTCCAGGATAAAGTGACAAAATTTTTAACATGATTCTGGCATAGTTGGTTGGGCATCTGAGCCTTAGTTTTGGCTCAAGGGATGGTTTCAGTGTCTTGAGAGCAAGGTCTGAGTAGCTCTGTGCTCAGCTCTCCTCTCCCTCTGCCGTTCCCCTCTGCTCTCTCTCTCAAATAAGTGAATAAATCTTAAAAATAATTAACAAGACTGCAAGCTCTAAAGAGGCAATTTTTTTTTTTACTCTGTGTACCATGCTGTGCCATGCTGATACATATGTTTAAATAAATGAGCAAATGAATGGCAGTCATATTGTGGCCTGCAAAAGCTAAGCAGCTAGTGCATGCAATTCATTTATTGATTGGATGATTCTTACACTGTTCATGCATATATGTGTGCAGTTTTACTAAAAAACCATCTGTGTGGGGTACCTGGGTGGCTCAGTTGGTTAAGCGACTGCCTTTGGCTCAGGTCATGATCCTGGAGTCCTGGGATCCAGCCCCACATTGGGCTCCCTGCTGGGCTGGAAACCTGCTTCTCCCTCTCTCATTCCCCCTGCTTGTGTTCTCTGTCTAGTTGTTTCTCAAATAAATAAATAAAATCTTAAAAAAAAAAAAAGATCATCTGTGTGTTTTCAAGCAACGGAAGTTAGTGTGCAATAAAATAATTGCTACAATGTGGGTATGTATGGAATGTCATATTGAGAGTCAGGGGAGGCTTTGCAGAGGAGGGAGATTTTCAAAGGAGACAGGTTAGGAGAAAGGGTTCTATACAGAGAACAACAGGCCCAGAGAAAGAATCAAGAGAAGGCAACTAATGTGCTAAAAATTACAAGCACTTCCATTTTCCCAGAGCATACCTGGGAGAAGAAGGTTATTGTTGTTTTAAGATTTTTGTTATTATTTATTTGAGGGGGGGGAGAGAGAGAGAGAGAGAGAGAGCGCGCAGGGGCACAAGCACGGGGAGCTGCAGAGGGAGAGGGAGAAGCAGGCCTCCCCCATTGAGCCAGGAGCCAGAGCTGGGGCTCCATCCCATGACCTGAGCTGAAGGTAGACACTTAACCAACTGAGCCACCAAGGTACCTCCGAGAAGGAGGTTTTGATATTCACAAATCATTTTAAAATAAAAAAATATGAGGATATATCATTTTCCCTCTTTCCAGGGTAGGAAAATTTAAGAGAAGATATTTGCTAAAAACCCTCAGTGCCATCATTAAAAATACAACCCAAGTCCGGAAGGTGCTAGTTTTATTTGGCATGGCAGCCATCCTGGTTTCCCTAATGCAGCCAGCTTTGAGGAATTCTCTAGGCAACAAAATCTTATCAAGCCAGTTTTCACCATCACAGACATAATTCTGATTCCCAATTAATTTTCCCATCATAATGTCCTCTCTTTTACACTTCAATCTTCTTTCAAATCAATTGCTTTACTTTTATGGTTTTGTTTCTTTGTTTCAACCTTCTCCCATTGGAGAGAACAGTTCCAATTTTATTTTAAGGGGCTAAACTGAGAATTAGATAGAAAAAATACTTCTTGGAGTAGATTCTGCAGTTTTTGAGCTCAGAAATAATTGTTCCCAAGTAAATAACGTTAGCCCCTGATATGCAGCAATTAACTGAAAATGATATAATGCACAGTCTGATATTAGTTGCCCTGTTTCCATTCAAAAAAAGCTGGTGTTTTGTCACTTAAAGTATTTATTGAAATAGTTTTATTTGTTTAAAATAAAAAGGGATAAGGAAAAAGACACACAAAACCCATGATTATTCCAGCACCTAGAAGAGAGTTAACATAGAGAAAATTATATATGCATAAGATTTAAAAAAAAAAAAAAACAACTAATGGTACTAAATATGAATGTCCCTCTTATCCACCTCCATGGACTTTCCTTACGTTCTCTCTCCTAAAAGATGTACCTTTCCCATATTTCTTCTATCCTTTCAAACAAAAATTAAAATTTATGGCATACATAGATCCTTTGAAAATGTATATACAGCACACTGTTAGTTGATATTTTCCCTTCAAAAATAAAATCAATAATTAAATATATTTACTGGCATTTTTTCCATATCACCTTATTTATTTTAATGGCTTCATAATTCACTGTTCACATGAACCTTATTTATCTAATTTTTCCATTTAAACATCTTCAGTTTTGCTATTATAAGCAATGTGGCAATGATAACTATAGCATTACTTTCTAACTATGTCTAAAAGCAGAAATGCTAAATCTATGTGAATATATTAAATTTTTGATACTGATAACCAAATTGGCCTCCAAAAAAAGTACTAATTTACACTTCACCAGCAGTATATAAAAGTGCTTATGTTCCCACACTTGCTAATGCAAGATGTTAGCAATCTTTACTGTTACTGATATTATGGGTAGAAAATAATATCATATTGCTGCTTTAATTTGCAGTTATTCAACTAAATTGAGCACAGTTGATCAACTTTTTAAATAATCATTAATTAAATATTTCTGCAGATGGAAATTTTAAGGATTTTTTGGTTTTTAGTCCCATGTTATGGGATAATCCAAATTTCAAAATGTATATTAGTGAGTTTCTCAAAGCAGATCGAACTTACTAACAATGGTATTTGAAAAAAATTTCAGTAGCACATCAAATCTTTGTATTTCATATCCTTTTATTTATTTTTATGTGGATTTGGAAAAGCACATTTTTCCACTTATGATACAATTTAAAGTTTACATTAAAATACATTTAAGTTTGAAACTAATTTGATTTAAAATATATTAAATAAAGATAAGTAAAAACACTTTCCAGGTAATCAAAAATGAGAAAGTCCTTATTTAGGATACTGAATTTTGGTGTACAATGGTTTAATCAATGTAGAATTCTTAAAATAGAATATACTCTAAGCGAAAGGTAAAATAGCTTACTAAATGCCATTGCTTTTGCAAAGAAACGCCACAAATTAGGATTAGAGTTAGCAAATAAAAAATGAACATATGCTCTGTTAAATAACAAAATTCTACCAAGTAAATTTGAAGACCTAATTGGCTTATTAAGCAATTCATGAATCAGAACACAACCCATCCAGCAGGTCCAGAGGCAGTCTGAGGAGTTGTGCAAAATAGAAGGCTTTTATAAATGGGGGGTGGATGTGGGGACAAGGAAGTTATTAGCAAAAGGAAAGGATTGTCCCAAAAGAGGTTATTTACAAGTTGTCTTATCATGTAATTATCTCCTTT
>PITA01026103.1:0-23209 GCA_004023965.1 Spilogale gracilis
ATTTAGTTCTCGCCTCTTTCGGTTTTGCAGAACGTCTTTCAGTTCGGGTTTTCCGATAGTTTTTGTTGTGACGAGTCCAGTGACGTGCTTTTGGCGGGCGTGCAGGGCCTCGGGGTTAGCTGCCAGATGCGTTGCGAGGGGAGGGATGCGAGGTTCCGGCGTTGGCGGGGACCGCGATGGGACCAGGCCGCCCGGAGGACGGGTTGCACGGTGTTCTCCGTGTGCACGCAGACAGGTGCCCCCGAGGCGTCTGGCGTTGAGTCCTCGTGGGGGGAACTAGGGCACGGGCGGCCAGGGAGGCCGGGCCTCACTGCCTATGGCTTCCGCTCGGGTGCCCCCGAGGCCCTGTGTCTCCCCGCTCTGCGAGGGGGGCGTGATGGTGCAGCCATGTTCAGAGGGTGGGAGACTGGGTGCAGCCATCCGTCCCCCGCCCCCTCCACCCCTGCATTCCGCGTGGTGGGTCTCCGTGACAGCTCAGAGCTCTGTGTCTCTCTCTTAAAGTTCAAGCTCATTTCCCAGGCGTACGAAGTGCTTTCAGACCCAAAGAAGAGGGACATCTACGATGAGGGTGGTGAACAGGCCATTAAGGAAGGCGGCTCGGGCGGCCCCAGCTTCTCCTCACCCATGGACATCTTTGACATGTTCTTTGGGGGCGGGGGACGGATGGCTCGAGAGAGACGAGGTAAGTGCTTTTTAAAGACACTGAGCAAGTTTTACAGTTCTCAAAGGCTACAGGGCATTGGGATCAAGGCAGATGATGCCTTAAAAGGGACCCTTAGCTTTCAATACCCCCGCCCAGTAGCCTCCCGCGGCCCGGATCCTCTCTGTGCCCGGGACGCTCAGCTGACTCCCGCACCCAGGACCCGAGCGCCAGCGCACAGGCGTGAGCAGGGAGGAGGAAGTTCGTGTGGCCACCGCATCTCATCTGTTGCCGTCGGGCTGCAGAGTGTCCTGAAGGACGGCATGGCACCTCCTGTCCCTGGCTCCTGCCCAGGCCCCTGTGCTCTGTTTCTGGCTGGCACCGCGCGGGCTGTCTCATTTTCTCAGGCTGCTCAGACTTTCCAGGCCTCGGGTGGGAACATGTTTGTGAGAGCCGACCTGCCTGTTTCTGGAGGGTGTCGCGGGGAGCAGCTTCATCCCCGGGGAGTGAATGAGGGCCCCGGGCTGCTGTCCGGGTTCTGGGCTTTGGTGTCCCGCCTCTTCCCTCCTGCCGGGCCACGTGCTGCCTCCGCTGGCCGTTAGCAGTGGTCCTTAGCTGCCCCTTCCCGTGTCCGGTTTACTGTGCCTACTCTGCCAGGGAACCAGCCAGCGAGCCGAGCTTACTGAGATTCTGGGTAAAATAAGGACTACGCTCTGCACAGGCTTGAGGAAGGGCGGCCCTGGAGGAGTGAGGCCCATGTGCTCGTGTTACAGTCAGCTCTGACCCTCAGCAGTGTGGCCACCCACTCGCGAGCACAGGGTGCTGTGAACCCCGGGCCGTCAGGAAAAGCCCTGGCCCATGTCGGGGTTGCCGGCGCGTGCACTCGGCAGACGCGGCGGAAAAGCGTGGGCGCCCCTGCCCGGTGCTCGCACCGTCTCGCGGTGAACAGCTTCCGCGGCCCGTGACTGAGCGCGCCCCACGGGGAGCCACGGGCCATCCGACCTGGCCTGGCGGTGGGCGGACAGACTCTCACCCCAAAGACGCGGGCCCACAGATAAGAGTTCAGCCGAGGACAGAGTGCCCGCTTGACCACAGCGTACAGAAGGGCTCAGAGAGGAAAGAGCGGGAGGCTTGGGGAGGAGCGGACGGTGGCTCGCCCTCCTCGGGGAGGGAAGGAGGGTCTGCTTTCGTGGGGAATACCCACGGCACTGGCCTCAGGTGTGTTCTTAGAAAATAAAGATGGCAGGTGTTTTCGTCGGTGTCTATAAATGAGTGAGCGGCTTGCACAAGGGCTGTGCGCTCTCACTGCCGGCGGGCGTGCGGGGTGGAGGGGTGAGGGCAGGCCCAGCTCCGCGGCGGGCTCACGGGGCTGCACGGCACGCTGTGTTTCCCCCAAGGCAAGAATGTTGTGCATCAGCTGTCTGTAACTCTGGAAGATTTATACAACGGAGTCACGAAGAAGCTGGCCCTCCAGAAAAACGTGATTTGTGAGAAGTGTCAAGGTAAACACGAAGGTTTGAACGAGTTCCAGAGTCGTGACCTGGAACATCTGGAAACAGTTGTGATTGTTTTATAACTTGGAGAAAATCCTTTTTTTTTTTTTAAACGTGAGTCCAAGAGACCGCAGACTGGGGTCCACAGGGCCGAATCTGTGGGTGCCCTGCGCCTTTTTTATTTGGATGGACACTTACTTAACACGTCGATCATTCCTCTAACCTGTAGAAGTGCAGACGGCTCACCCGCTAGGGGTCAGCGAGCCTGCGCTGTGCTGGGGCCGGGCCGGGAGGTCGCGTGGTAGGGGCAGGGCGGTCCCTGCTTGGTCAGTCATCCGGACTGTGCGCTGCGCGCCACGACGGTGTCCCGTGCCCGGGCTGCTGACTGCCCTCGCTGGCGGAGGGGCCTGGCGCTCAGTCCCGCGTCCCCCCGCAGGCGTCGGTGGGAAGAAGGGGTGTGTGGAGAAGTGTCCCCCGTGCAGGGGCCGCGGCATGCAGGTGCACGTGCAGCAGATCGGGCCGGGCGTGGTGCAGCAGATCCAGACCGTGTGCCTCGAGTGCAAGGGCCAGGGCGAGCGCGTCAACCCCAAGGACCGCTGTGACAGCTGCAGCGGTGCCAAGGTGACCCGCGAGAAGAAGATCATCGAGGTCCACGTGGAGAAAGGTGAGGTCACGCAGCCTAGCACTCCACGCCACCGGGAGCGCCTCTGGCAGCTGAACACGGGGTGCCCGGGTCAGGCATCTGGGGCCTGGGGCGCTGCAGGGCAGACACGGGGCCCCACCCTGCCCTCCCGGCTTCCCTGCTGAGCCCATCACCGGCCACCGTCTGCTGCCGTCAGCTTCCTCCGGGGCAGAAACCTCCCCTTTGGGAGGTTTTCCGGTGCTCTGAAAGGTGCTTGACCTTGATTTGGGCTGACTGCCCTCCCCCTGCTCAAACCGTTCCCTTGGACTCTTTGGGCCCCTCGCTGGTTGTCGGGCTCCTTCCTGCACACGGTTGCCCTGCTGCCCAGTCTCCCAGGTGCTGCCCAACATCGCCCTTGTAAGGCCTTTCTCGTTAGCTGTTCTCCAGGTATTTCTGGGTTATTCTGCGGGTTCCTAGTCCAGTGAATATGTCCTAGTGAGAGATGAGACCAAAGTCTATAAATTAATACTGGAAGGGCATTCTTCCGGGACTTCTGTGGAAGGCCCCTAACTGTGCACCCCAGAGCCAGGCCCTGGGTGTCTAACAGGAGGTGGGTGGGGCCCGCATGCGCAGTGGGGGGGGGGGCGGGGGGAGGCGTGGTGACCCCAGCCACGGCCCTAGTGCTCGTGCCCATGAGCACGGGGGCGTTGATGAGTAAAAGCCCCCGAAGGGCTGGGTGCTATTTTCAGAGCTTTGTAGAAAGTATGGTTTTTAAGACAAATGCTAATCAGAAAAGATGATGTCTCATAGGTATGAAAGATGGGCAAAAGATTCTGTTTCATGGAGAAGGAGACCAGGAGCCCGAGCTGGAGCCTGGCGATGTCATAATTGTGCTTGATCAGAAGGATCATAGTGTCTTTCAGAGGCGCGGCCATGACTTGATCATGAAAATGAAACTTCAGCTTTCTGAAGCCCTCTGTGGCTTCAAGAAGACGCTAAAAACGCTGGACGATCGCATCCTCGTGATCACGTCCAAGTCGGGTAAGGGTCCGGGGGCGTGTCTGTCCCTGCTGGGCTGGGTGGGTGCGCGTGGGGCACTGCTGGCTGCCGGCGCGGCTTCATGCGGGACGTTCGCACCATGCCCATCGCTCCAAGTTCAGGGTCCCTGCTAACGACTGGAACATCCTATGAGCTCTTTAACTGCTCTCCTAGAAAGAAAGAACGGAGTCAGGGGGAGGAACCTCTAGCGGGAGTCGTGGGGTGCAGCACCGTACCTCAAGCTGTACACTCTCAGCCTGGGTAACAGGCAGCAAGGGTCTGTCCCGTGCGTGCCCACCAGCTGCTGGGCTGTCCACACGTGGGACACACTCTCAGGTCCACTTTTCCTGAGAAGACCTTGCCGGTCAGCGTGGCCTCGGCTGCTCGCACGCACGGGCCGGGGGCAGCACTGAGGACTGCCAGTGCCCTGCGGGCAGCAGAGCCCCTGCCGGAAGGGCTGGGGACGGCACACTGGTGAAGGGAGGGGCCGGGCCGTGGACCTGATGCGGAGCCATCTCTGGTCACGTGGAGGCTGCTCGTGGGTGTCTGAGCACGTCCGGGCCGGGGCGCCGCCGGCTGACGCTCGCGCCATGAGCAGGCCTGCTCTGGTCCCCTCGCTGCCACCGGGCTCAGGGAGGAGCACGCAGCGGGCCTCTGTTGGGGCCGGTGGAGGGCGCAGACCCCAGAGCGGCCCGGCCTCTGTGTGCTTCCTTCCTTCCTGGGGCCTTGTTCGCTTTCGCTGCTGCTTTCGGTGCTGTTTCCCCTCCTCTGGATGTGAAAGGATACGGAGTCTGTCCAAGACTCGAGCAGGGTTTTTTTCCTTTTTTAAAAACTTATTATTTAGAAACAGTGTCAAACTAACAAAAATTGTAAAAGTAAACACAGTCCCAGGACCCCCACTGTGGACACGTGACCCCCTAGGGTGCTGCCCTGTGAGGCTGTGCTGGAGGGACACTCTGAGCCGCGACCCCGCGTCCCGTCCCCAGCCCCTCCCTCCTTGAGAGCAGAAGGCTCGAGCAGGTGTGAGCCTGGCGTGGAGGGTGTGAGCGGGCCGGCGTCCGCAGGGAGCTTCAGGAAGGCTCACCGCCCCCCTCCCGCCCGCGGCTGGTGGGCTGCGTCCATGTGCGGGCGACCCTGGCGCGGGAGACCCCGTGTAGCCCAGCGATGGGGGGCGCGGCTTCGGAGCACCATCAGCGGAGACTTCTCTTATCTTTGTGCTCCTTGATGCTGCTTCGCCCTGTCTTTCCTAGTTTGGGCTTTTTTCTCGTTCCTTCTCTGCTGCGGTCTCCTCTCTGTGCTGTCAGGGCGTGGAGACTCAGGGTCGGTGGGGAAGGTGCCCTGGCAGCTGATGGGGGGCCTTCTGCAGGTAGCTTCCCAGCCCCCAGTTAGAGGCAGGAGCGCAAGAGGTAGCACGGCGACAGGAGAGCTTTCCAACACACAGGACCGCTGAAGGCCCCGCGGCTGAGGCCCCCGTGCTTGTGTGCGCCCCCAGGGAGGGTCCTCGGTGCCTTCCCCTTGCTGAGGCCACAGCAGCGCCTGGCATCCCTCCTCTTCCTGCGCGCTCACTCCCTTCTCTGTCCTCATGCCGGGCTGGGGAGCTTGTTCCTGGAGAGACCCTTGGGTCCTGTCTTATGTTGGGGGGAGCTGGGGCCTAAACCCTGTGATGCCTCCTGAAACTTGCCGCGGGGGCCCGGTGTGCCCTGCATCCCGGCTCGCCTCCAGCCCAGGCTCTGCCGCCGGCCGCCCTGCCCGCCTGCCCCGCTGACTGAGCCTTCTCCGCGGCAGGCGAGGTCGTAAAGCACGGGGACCTGAGGTGTGTGCGCAACGAGGGCATGCCCATCTACAAAGCGCCCCTGGAGAAGGGTACTCTGATCATCCAGTTTCTAGTAAGTTCCCGACGGCGGGGGCTGCGGGCCGGGTCAGGGCGCGCCCCCGCACGAGGGGCCGCCGCCACCGCTCGCCCCTCACCCCCCGCAGGTCGTCTTTCCCGAGAAACACTGGCTTCCTCAGGACAAGCTCCCGCAGCTGGAGGCTCTGCTGCCCCCGCGGCAGAAGGTGCGGGTCACGGACGACATGGACCAGGTCGAGCTGAAGGAGTTCAGCCCCGGCGAGCAGGGCTGGCGGCAGCACCGGGAGGCCTACGAGGAGGACGACGAGGGGCCGCGGGCCGGCGTGCAGTGCCAGACGGCGTGAGCGGCCGCCCGGCCGGCCCGGTGTAACGGGGGCGCAATGAAAACGGCCTCGCTGACGGCCTGGGGTGTCCTGTGTGTGTGTGTCCGCCTTCGCGGTTGCCACGTGTCTTCTTGGTTTTCCTTCTGCTTTTCTTTGGTTGTCACTTAAGTTATAGCCTAATTTATATTTAAAAGTTTCCAGTGTGAATCATCTCCAGTCTCCACATGGGATCTGTTTATCCACATCTTCAGGGCACTTGGGAGATGCCAGCGTGCGCACTGACCCTTGCCCCGGGGGCTCTGCTGGGCACTGCCCTGGGTGCCGCTTCCCCGCCCGCCCTCCCTCCCTCCCTCCCGGGGCTGCCCAGTCTAGATCCGAGAGGATCCTCCAGAACAGTACCTCCGCGGCCTGGGCTCGGCCACGGGGCCTGGTTCACACGGCAGGCGCTGCGGGGCCCGCATCCTCGCTGCTGCTCTGGGGCCTCAGTGAGTGCGCGGTCAGTTTGGAAGCTTCTGGCAGCTTCCTGGCCTTGTGAGGACAGAGCAGGCCACTTTGCCTGGGGCGCCACACCTCGTTCGTGGCTGGGATGACACTTGGCAGCCTCTGCAGAGCTGTCCCCCCACGTGCTTACTGCCCCGGCACACACGGCCGTCTGCACCCTCCCAGACATGGCTCCTCGGGCCATGCAGCCACGGGACACGCTCCCTGCTCGGGCCAGGCTCAGCACAGTGGCGTCGGCCACGGAGGGACAGTCCTCACTGCTTCACGCCAGCAGGTGGCCACAGCTCGCGTGCAGGGTCACTGCAGCCCTTAGCCGTCGCTGGTCCCTTCCCCCGTGCCGTGGCCGTCGGGAGCAGAAACCTGGGCTGGGGCGGAGGCCGCTCGCTTGTCAGACCGTCCCCTGGTTCTGCACAAGCCGAGAGTAACACCGAGCAGGGGCTGCCGCAGGGGGGCAGAGGGGCCCATCAGGCCCACGCAGTCGGGCTGAGCGCTGGGGGTGGCACCAGGCTCCCGGGGGACCGTGGGCAGGCGCCACTGGCTCACAATAGTGCCCGCTTTGCTCACTGGTCAGGACAGACCTAAAACCTACTCTTGCAACCCAGCCTGTGTGAAGACCACCTAGAGACGGACTCCGACTCTCTGGTTACCACCACAGGGCTAGTGCTGACGGGGCACAGCTGCGTTCCGCTCCCGATTCCTGGCTGTGGGGCCGGGATCTGGAGGGTGTCCTGAAACCGCCCCCCACCTGTCCGCCCATCCTGAGCCGGGACAAGAGACAACGGCTCTGGCAGTCACACTTCCCGGAGCTCAGGCCTGGGATGTGGTAAGAGCCGACGCTGGGCACAGGAGGGCTGCCACGAGGAGGGAGAGGGGCACGGGCTTGGTGGACAAGCACGCCATCTCACAGGCATATGAAATCATTAATAAAAAGCCATGACCTTCAGAGTATGAGCCATTTCCACACAGGCCCCTCTGAAGGGACACCAGCCCCTGGAGTAATGGAGGCAGGGCTGCAGCCTGGGGACCCCGTGGAGGAAGCAGGGCCCACTGCAGGCCACACCCCTCTCTGCCATCAGGCGCAGGGTGGCGGGTGACGTCCTCGGGGTATGGAAGAGATACCCGGGCAGGCAGGACTCCAGAACATTCCCACTGGGGCAGATACGCTGTTCCCTGCGGAACCCCGTCTAAAACCAGCAGCTGCTTTGTCCCTGAGCGTGCAGGGCCCAACAGGGCGGCTGGAGAAGCCCGTTCACGAACACGGTGTTTGTGCTACGAACGCTTTATGTTCAGTTATGAACAGCATTTCCAATACAACGTGAAAATACCGATCCTGTATCTACAAAAATTAAGTTTCTGCTCCAACAAATGCTAGAAAGGCAAGGAATGTCGTGACCCACACACCAGTCTGAGACTGGTGCTTACACGGGGCAGTCGTAGACGTGGATCTCCTGGTCGTCGCCCACGGACACAATTTTTGAGCCATTTCCGTTGTATTTCACTCCCCAGACCTGTAAATCAAATAAAAATAAAGTTCTAATGCCTTTATTCTCTATGAACACACACCCTGTGTACTCTATACTATCGAGAGCCAGTGAGACAGGGCTGCTCTGGTGCAGAGCCGGTGGGAAGGGGACCTTTTCCTTAACCACTCCCTCACCTCCCAGGCTCCATAAGCCTTTCAGAGTGTCAGGATTTGGGGACCTCGCGCCATGAAACTGCCATCTGCAAGGGACCAGCATATGCTCACATCTCCAGAAAGGAGGCGGCCACGACGACCCTGGGGGCGTCCCCTTGCTCCCGTGCCCCGCCCCGGAGCCAGACCAGCACCCAGCGCGGGGCACCGGCTAGATAACACTGATGAGGCTGGCGTTGGGCTGGGTCAGCCTGTCACTCCGACCCCAAGTGGGGGTTCCAGGCCTGAGTGCAGCCTGTCCCTGGGTGGGCCCTTCGGAGGTAGCACGCTCTGAGCCCCGTGTGCAGGCAAACAAGCCCACGGGGAGGGCTTGCCTCACAGTGTGGAGTATCAGGATGAAATCCCCCCAACCTCACGAGCAGCGACTTAGGATCAGACGTGAAAGAACATGAAATTACATTAACTCTAAGCCGCACTCCAAAGAGATCATCGGGGCCCCTGCTGGCTCAGTCGGTAGAGTGTGCGGATCTTGATTTGGGGCTGTGAGCTTGAGCCCCATGCTGGGCGTATATACCGATTACTTAATAAAAGTAAGACAAAATGATAAAACATTAAGAACATTAAAAAAACATTAAACTAAAAACATTAAGAACACATTAAGAGCCAAGTTTTCACTGCCACGGGCAGTATTTTTTTCCTAAACTGACTAGTTTCCCGAGACTCGTTCCTCAAAGCGCTTGGGAGCAGCGGCACGGGCCTCAGAGCTGCTGGGAAACGCAGGTGCGGGCGCTGTGCGGGGCGGGTGAGCGGGCACCCGCCTCTCACCGGAGCCCCAGGGCCGCACACGTCCGCGCGGGCAAAGACAAAAAGGCTCCTGGGAGAGCAGAGCCCCCTCCTCATTTAGAGACTGAAGCAAAAGTCGCCAATGTCGCTTAAAGCGAAACAACCTCCAAGAATTGAGGGCGTTGGGTACGTCACCAAAAAAACCCAAAACCATCACTTCTATGGAGAGCTGCAAAAATGACAAGTGCTGTGTGTGTGAACAATGGCACTTTAAAAAAAAAAATTATTTCAGAGACAGCGCACGCACACGAGCTGGGGCAGCAGGGGAGGGAGCCCGATGTGGGGCTCAAGCCCAGGACCCCGGGATCCTGACCTGAGCTGAAGGCAGACGCCCACCAACTGAGCTGCCAGGAGCTCCAGAGCAATGGGCACTTGTGAGGAAGGCCCCTCCCGAGCCAGCCCCAGCAGGCTGCTCCTGGGAAAGTGTTCCCGGCACACCGCGGGCACTGGCACGTTTCCTGAACGCACTGCACGGCCGTGTCGTCAGTGCCGTGCGTTCTGGCCCCCGAGAGGACGGCAGCACCGGGCGGACCGCGCAGTCCGTGCCTGCAGGACGCTGGCTGGCGGGCCGCCCACGCGGGGGAGCAGCAGGCCAGGAACGCGGAGGGGTGTCGGGGCGCTCGGACCGCGCCAGCAGCCGAAGAGGAAGGGGCACAGACACGAACTCTGCCGCACCTGGTCCTGGTGGTCGAAGAAGGTGTGGACACACGTTCTCGTTCCAACGTCCCAGACTTTCACACTTTTGTCAGATGAACTACGTGCAAAAGGGAACATTCATATCAGAACAGTTTGAATTCCGGTTTTAAGTGGGAAGCAATCTGACCCGAGACTCCACCCTCCTCCGCTCACCTACACCCGGCCCACCTCTGCGCACTGCGGTCAAGAGGGGGCCCCAGGGAGCTCTGGATCTGGCCTCTGGGGGCTTTCCCGGCACAGAGCGGGCACGTCCCTCAAGCTGTCATCTGCCTGGCCCTCCTCCCCGGGCTCCCACCGGAAGTCGCAGACACATGTGCCTGTTTCTAGGTCTGGGTGGGGGGCACAGCCGCTTCTAAACGGAGAGGCTCCCGTAAGTCTGTGCAGTGCCAGGCAGCTGGCCGTCCTCAGCCCAAGCGACACGGGTCTAAAGGCACGGCGTCTGCACACAGACTTCCATGGTCCAGTTACTACTGGACCACAGGGATCCCCGAAGTCGCTATGTGTGGAAGCCTAGATTTACAAAGAAAAACTCAAACTTGAACTGTTCAAAGAATCCACCTTTGTTCTGGGGGAAGGACAATTAACTACCTGCTTAACTAAAACACACAAAACGGGCGCCCGGGGGCTCGGTTCAGCGACTGCCTTCAGCTCAGGTCATGATCCCGGAGACCCAGGATCGAGTCCCACATCGGGCTCCCTGCTCGGCGGGAAGCCTGCTTCTCCCTCTCTCACTCCCCCTGCTTGTGTTCCCTCTCTGGCTGTGTTTCTCTCTGTCAAATAAATAAAATCTTAAAAAAACAAACAAAAAAACCCACAAAAAAACCCCACAAAACACGAACCACCCACAAAACCAATGCAGAAAACAAAGTCTACCCTCAATAAAAAAGGGTCAGACCATCTTCAAATCTTAAGGCAACTCACACAAGATGATGTGCACCTTCTCAGCACGTAAGAGACCGCTAACAGTCATACGCACCTGGAAACGAAGTGGGTGTCATCGGGACAAAACGCGACGTTCAGCACCCACGACGCGTGGCCGCTCAGCGTGCCGGCCAGGTTGGCGTGTTGTCTGAAACGGGAGAGCCATCACACTCACACAGAGAGGACATGGAGGCTTATGGGAACATCGGCAAAAAACATGTGCTCGTCCCCCATGGCAAAGAGGGGGACGCACAGCAAGACGACCGCTGAGACGGGCCTGCCACCCTGCCGGCACCCTGCCCACACGGGGCCGGAGCCTTCCGTCCCGACAGCCATCCACGTCACGCTTTAGAGCAGATGTGGCCTGGAGACCATTTCTAATTGAATCAAGAAGATGTGTCAAAGCCATTTTTACTTTCAAGTAAGTGAAATCTAAGCAGCAAAGGCAGGACAATGCTGAGGCGCGGAGGTGCGGTGACTCGAGCGGCACAGAGCAGACCACAGGTGAGTCGGAGGCGGCCTCAGAGGGACGCGCCTCAGCCTGGGCTCGCCCTTTGCCCTTTAGGGACACTTGTCCTCTGTGGTCGGGAGGCAGGCGGAACTGCAGCCACAAAGTCCTCGCACACAGAGCTGGGCACTGAAGCATCGGCCCCGGGAGACGGGGGCTCTGGGACCGACGAGCCGGCACAGCCGGGCAGGAGGCCCCCCCGAGCCCTACCACTGCCGTCAGCTCTCGCTCCGCTGCCCTGCCGACCACGTCCTGTCCCCAGTGTCCCTGCTCCCAGCGCAGACTCCGGGAAAGCCCTCAGAGGCCCACACGAGGGCACGCACACAGACGGTCAGGGCAGGGGCAGCTGGACGCAGTCTCGGAGCCCACTCGCTGCAGGGGTGCGGACAGGTGTGCCCAGTGTACCTGGGCGCTAGGAGGCCCCATGTGGGAGCTGTGAACCAGAGGCACACAGACCGCGGTACTGAGTCCAAGAGTGAGGGACACAGACCAACCCGCGTCCAGGGCAGGCTTGAGTGGGGAAGCCCAGGAGGAAGGGGCCTTGCACAAGCTCACAACCAAAGACAGCTGGGACCCAGAGAGAATGACCCCTCAGCCCCTGCACCTGTGGTCAAAACCACGCACAAAGAGGCTCCCTCATCTAGACCTGCAACGAGGTGGTGGGTGAGCTGACAGCGCCCTCGGCAGGGCAGAGGAGAGCCTGGCGGAGGGCCCCGTTTTTGCCATCACCCTGGGCCAGCAACCACCCGTGGTTCTACCCCCTCATCCGTCCGTGACTGACTGACCTGAAGAAACTTAAAATCTGTGAGCCCCACAAGAGATGGGATGGCTGAAAACAGGCAGGAAGTACTGACCCTAGCAGGCAGCCCGTGACACGGCAAGTTCAGGGACAGGGCTGCGGGAGGGGGAGGGGCGTGGGCCCTCCACACAAGCCCCTGCCAGAGCCAGGACTCCTCCAAGCAGGGGCAGACAGGGAGGGCTCCGGTCCCAGGCCAGAAGCCTGAGTCTGCAAGACCGTAACTCACACGTCATAGATCTTGATGTAGCCGTCATCTGAAGCAGTGACAAGGAGCTGGGAGTCCGGGGAGAAGGTCAGGGAGCGGATGGGCATGGCGTGGCCTGTAATTCACAAAGACCCGTGTTAATCGGGCAAACTGTGGGCTCCCCACGGACGCTGTCCCTTGTAACGAGCACAGTCACTGAGCTGACTGCCCAGGCGCCTCTGTCAGGGAGGCAGGGAATGACTGCATGGACCCCTGCTCCCCGTGTTCTAGAAACATCCACACAATCCAGGCCCGTCCTTCAGGAGCCCTTTCTCCTCGGCTCCCTTCCCTCCCCAGCTGGACGTGGCTCGGGAACATCTCCACTGCTACGCTCACCGACAAACAGGGGAAGACACACCCCGACCTGCACGGACGAACTAACAGGATGCTGTTTCCTAACAAACCCTGTGTTGTCGGGGACGCGGTAGCTAAGGCGGCTCTGTATTCACTTGGTCAGAATTCAAACCCGCAGGAAGGGCACAGAGTGGGGACGCCCTCCCACCACGCCCCGAGGCCGTGCGCGCAGGGGGCGGTCACGGTGCTCTCATCCACTTTCCACTTCTTGACAAAAAGGCGTTTCCTAATCGCAAAGTGTCCTCGCGCCCACCAGGCCAGGCGAACAGCCCCGCAGCGAAGCCACCTAACCGTGGAGAGGTAAGCCGCTCACGAGAGCAAGCACGGCCAGGCTACAGCTAGACGACAAAACTAAGACGTGGAGGCATTTCAGATTTCCAACTGAGATCACTATTTTGCAAATCTCAAGCTCATCTGTCATTTTACTAAAAGCCTGATTTGTCGTTTGTGATGTGACAACCCAGCGCGCACACAATGAAACGAGCCGTACCTTCCAGAGTGTGCAGGAGTTTTCCGGTTGCGATATCAAAAATGTTGATGATCCCGTCTATGGCGCCACTGGCCAGATACTTGCCGTCAGGGCTCTGTGCAGAGAACATGCGGAGGGCATCTGAGGCTCGTGCGGGTAAGCTGTCCCCGTCACACGCACGCACCTGCTGCCCGCCGCAGGCCCCTCCAGCCACACAGCAGCGCCCCCCAGCTGGGGGCAGCGCACACGGCAGAGTCGGGAGAGAAAAGAGAGCCAGGCTTCCTTACATAGGCAATACTAAGAATGAATTTTCCTCTTGTGTCCAAAGAATACTCCTTTTTCCCACTTTCCACACCAAAAATGTTCACTTTCCCCACATGAGTTCCTGTGGCCAGATACTGGGAATCAGGAGAAAAGGCCAAAGTCCAGGCATCCACTGAACAGAAAAAAGAAGGAAAAAAAATACAGTGAGAAAAAGTATGACCTTAATTTCTAGGACTTTTAAACTTTTATCAACAGATAATTTTTTAAAAATTAGAAACAACCTCCTGACTCAAAAATCCCTGTGTAAAGCTAATTCTTTACCAGTTTAGTAAGGACTTCTTAAATTTTTAATAAATATAGGACAATACCAAGTGTTAACAAAGATGTAGAAAACCAAAATCCTCGTATACTAGTGGGAACATAAAACGGTGCAGCCACTCTGAAAAAAGTTAAACAGTTTCTTTTATCTCTTCTTCTTTTTTCTAAGATTTTATTTATTTGACAGAGAGAAACACAGCCAGAGAGGGAACACAAGCAGGGGGAGAGAGAGAGGGAGAAGCAGGCTTCCCGCCGAGCAGGGAGCCCCATGTGGGACTCAATCCCGGGTCTCCGGGATCATGACCTGAGCCGAAGGCAGTCGCTTAACCAACTGAGCCCCCCAGGCGCCCCTCTTTTATCTCTTTTAAAATTTTAATCACTTGGCACTCATCAGGACACGTGCCCCCCTTCACCCCCATCACCTGTTGCCCCTCACCCCCTGCCCTGGTGACCACCAGTGTGTTCTCTGTAGTTGAGAACCTGTTTCTTCTCCACAACTCTCCCGCCCCCCCACCCCCGATTTGCTCATTTGCCTTGTTTCTTAAATTACACATAGCAGTGAGACCGTATGATAATTGTCTTACTCTGACTGACTTATTTCACTTAGCATAATCCCCTCCAGTACCATCCAGGTCGATGCAAATGGTGGGTATTCGTCCTTTCTAATGGCTAGTATTCCCTTGTATATTTGAATCACATCTTTACCCATTCATCTGTCGATGGCCACCTAGGCTCTTCCCATAGCCTGGCTGTTGGGGACATCGCTGCTGCACACATTCGGGTGCACATGTCCCCTGCGGATCACGATGTTTGTATCTTTAGGGTAAATACCTAGTGATGCAATTGCTGGGTTATAGGGGAGCTCTATTTTTAACTTTTTGAGGAACCCCCACACTGTTTTCCAGAGTGGCTGCCCCAGACTATTCCCACCATCGGTGTAGGAGGGCTCCCCTTTCTCCGCAGCCTCGCCAACGCCTGTCTTGTGAATTTCATCCACCTGACAGGTGTGAGGTGGGATCAAATGTTTTGATTTGTATTTCCCTGATGCCAAGTGACGCTGAATATTTTTTCATGTGTCTGGTGGCCATGTGGATGTCATCTGCCCATTTCCTGATTGGATTATTTGTTCTTTGGGTCTTGAGTTTTAAAAGTTTCTTTATAGATTTTGGAGACTAGCCCTTCACCTGATATGTCATCTGCAAATACCTTCTCCCATTCTGATGAATGTCTTGGTTTTGTTCACTGTTTCCTTTGCTGTGCAAAAGCTTCTGATCCTGATGACGTCCCAGCAGTTCATTTTTGCCCGTGCTTCCCTTGCCTCTGGCGATGTTTCGAGGCAGAAGTGGCTGCGGCTGAGGTCGAGGAGGTTGCTGCCCGTGTTCTCCTCAAGGATGTGGATGGCTTCCCGTCCCACACTGAGGTCCGCCATCCGTTTTCAGTCTATCTTTGTGTGTGGCATAAGGAAATGGTCCAGTTCCGTTCTTCTGCATGCGGCTGTCCAATTTCCCCAACACCATTTGTTGAAGAGACTGTCTTTCCATTGGACACTCTTTCCTGCTTTGTCGAAGGCGAGCTGACCAGAGTTGAGGGTCCATTTCTGGTTTCTGTGTTCTGTTCCACTGATCTATGTGTCTGTTTTTGTGCCAGTACCATACTGTCACGATGATCACAGCTTTGGAATAGAGCTTGGAGTCTGCAGTTGTGATGCTACCAGCTTCAGTTTTCTTTTTCAACATTTCTTTGGCTATTTGGGGTCTTTTCTGGTTCCATACAAATTTTAGGATGATTCACTCCAGCTCGGTGAGGAACGTTGATGGTATTTTGATAGCAATGGCACTGAAAGTGTAGATTGCTCTGGGAAGCAGAGACATTTTAACAATTTTGTTCCTTCAATCCATGAGTATGGCATATTTTTCCATTTCTTTGTATTGTCTTCAATTTCTGTCATCAGCATTTTATAGTTTTCAGAGTGCAGATCCTTTACCCCTTTGCTTAGGTTGATTCAGAGGTACCTTACTGGTTATGGTGCAAACATAAATGGGATTGTTTCAACAGTTTGACAGTTTCTTAAGTGAAAACAAACTTACCAAAATACCTTGCAATTTCATTCCTGGGTTATCTACCCGGCAGAAATGAAAACGCACGTCCACACACAGACTTGTGTGCAGGTGTTCTCAGCACTAGTGTTTACAGTAGAAAACGGGAAAGACCCCATGTACCCACCAAGTGGTGGGCCGCGGCACGAAACAGAAAGGAGTGCAGAGACACGAAGCGACACGATGCCACAGAGAGAAGATGCACAATCCCACGACCCGCACTATGGGGATGGAGAGCAGAGCAGAGGCTGCCTGAGGCGGAGGGCAGAGCACAGACAGACCCTCCACAGACACGAGGGCACCTTCCGAGGCACCGAACTGCAGTGGTGACGGCACGACCCCAGGGGCTCACTGAAACTCGCTGACCACTTCGAATGGGCCGACTTTGCAGAGCAATTACAGAAGAGAAAGCTCACCTCAGGAAAGCTGTAAATAAACAGAGATGGAATACCACAAGTCCTCTCCAGGTAAACCATAATACGACCAAGTGTTTACCACAAATTAACAAGGGCTGGAAAGAAGCACCATTTTTAGACAGATCACCTGGTTCCTCAGTTACACTGTACGGCCTGGCCCATGTCAGGGGCTCCAGTCCAGCGGCATCTGTAGGTCGCGGCCCCCCTCAGCCCGACGGAGGGGTCTCCGGACTCTCACGCCGCCAGGACAAGCCCTGTGCTCTACGCTTCTGTCTGGGAACACGCCACTGGTGGTGGTGGACCACTGCTTTCTGGGCTGCTCAGAACCTCTTCAGAGACAACTCCAAAGCGCTCTGGGGGCCTCTGGAGTCAGGGCCTAGCGGCCCGCCTGCCCCGTTACCCACACACATTCTTGTATGGGAACATGCCCCGAGTCTTGCCACCCTGCCCTGACAGGACAGTGCTTGCCAGATCCACGGGGACGCAGAGAAAGGCTCCCTCCCAAGTCACTGTCCTCACTCCTGGGAGCACCTCACAGCCGGCAGGCCGTTCCCAGCCCACGGGGCCGAGGAGAGGCTGCTGCCAACTGGACGCACGGCCGACAGTGGGTCCCAGCACGGACGGGTCAGCGCCGTCTCCCAAGGTGTCTTAAAACAAACTCCTGCAAGTGTCAACACACGTATGCAAAGCAGTAATAAATAACTTAGCTCTATCACTTTCCTCATGATGTTTGTTTTAAAAAGGAAATTAACTTCAGGAATGCTCAATTAACTGAGAAGATCTGAAAAAGCTTTCATAACCAATCTCGTAAATAGCTGGTTTTTTTAACCTTACTAACAGCTAACATATATTCTACCAGGATTATGCTTTCTTGTTCCTACTATAACTGTTTACAGGAGTAATGGTTATTAGAAAATCTGCTTTGAATTCCTTGCAGTTCAATAAAGTAACATTCCTAAATTATTCTATTTCCCCAGTAGCTGGTTTACAATATAGAATTTTTTTTGTCAAATATCCTTATGCTTGAAATTCAAGGAATTTCTGTTCCACACTCGAGACTTAATGATATTGCCGTAACAGACATTTGCTGTAAGCACTAAGCTCCCCCTCATCACGGAGAGCAGCTCTCTACCCACAGATGCCCAGCCGGAGCGCCGGGGAGCACGGCTGCCGTGCCCACAAGGCCCTGCGTCTCCCCGGCCTTCCACATCCTGTTCCTTCTTCAGGACCGGGGATGTTCTCTTTCCCTTGTGTTGTTCCTGGTGATCCACGTCCCCCGTGCACATCTTCATGACCGGCACAGTGGGTGCTGCTGTCCCCATGCTCGTGACCCGAGCAGCGTGACCTTCGAGTGGCTCGGCTGCTCTCTGGCTGCCAACAGCACTGGTTTCACTACCCAAGTGACTGTTCCGTAACAACAAGATTCATGTCCAGAGAGAAAGGACATCCAGCCCCTTGATGATTCTCTGTACCGTGTTCCTTTCCTTATGCACTTGCTACACACGGAACCGATGTTTAGGGCCCTGTGTGTCGGGGACGACAAGCTGGGCGCAGAGCGGTCCTCTTCCCTGGAGCCACCCCTGTACTCCTCTCTTCAGTGAGCGTGTCCAGGGCCACGAAGCTCCGGGTGCAGTGACCTCAGCGTCACGAGTCTGGGGTAGGCTTAGGTGCCCAAGGTAAAAAGGCAGCAGCAGATCTGTGTCTTTCTCCTCTCCCCGCCTCTGTGTCTTCGTAGACTTTAGGGGCTGCTCTGGGGCCCCAAGTCCTCTGGGAGTGATGTCAGCAGGCGAGAATATAGGTAAAGACAATCACCTGGGGAGTCAGTGTCTGGGTGGCTTTTCCACATACTCACCCCAGCCCACACACCCTGAAGGCTGTGCTTCAGCAGACGTAAAATAGCACCTCGGCATGCATGTTCTTTAAAAATCTCCAGTAGTAGGAACCACAGACAAGAAGTATTGCTTCTGAGGGGAAATACGCTCAGTTTCTAGACAACCTAGCTTCCCTACAAACCACGGGACTATTATTCTGTCCAACACAGTGGCTACTGAGCATAGCCAATGGGAGACCCATCCACCTGGGGCTCCAATCATGGGGGTCACGCCCACGAAGGGAGAGCCAGAGCGGCCGGTGGCTCCGGAGGGGCATCACCCACTCCGGCAGAACAGCCTCTGGTGGTGAATGTGATGCATTTACATGTACACTGAAGGCTCCAAGGAAGCCTGAGATGTCGTATTGCCAGCCCAGTTTAACCCAGCCCTCCAAAATCATCAATACCTATTACCCCAGATAGTTATCCAGGCTGAGGGACAAAATTATGCTGGCCTACAGTACTTAAAAAAAAAAAAAAAAATGGTACTCTAGAAGTTTCCTATCCTGTCATCATGATTCGCAGAGAGTACCACGACTATGGATCTAGGAGGACATGTCCCTTACATCCAAGACCTCAATCAGGCTAGTCACAAATCAGAATACTACAGCAAACAGCAGCCCTGGGCCATCCGAATTCAAGTCCACACCCCCAAACTGGCAATTCTAAAAGAAAGTCTCTGAAAACCGTGAGTTTTTCAACAGGTTTAGTACCAAAAGTTATCTGGCAGTGAAACCTGCCCCGAGCAGACATACAAGCCCTCCTCCTGCTCAGCTGCTGAGACATCAGCGCTCAGAGGACTGCCGCCGCCCCGCCAGATGTCCCACTTGCAGCCATGTCACGGCCTAGAAGCCAAGTAACTTCTGTCTTTAGAGATTCGGAAGGGGACTGTGAGGGTTTATGTTCCCTAAAAGTAGGAGTCTTACCGGGTCCTGCATCTATAGACTTTATCTGTTTGCCATTTTCCAAGTCCCAGAGCCGAATGTGGGCGTCCAGAGAACTGGACGCAGCGATGGGCAGGGTGTGGCTGATGTCCACGGACACCACACCCAGCTGGTGACCCTCCAGACTCCACCGCAGGTCCAGCCTCTCAGCAGACCTTCCGTGGGGGACACAAAAATGGGTTTCTTTACACACAACACGCTGCACCAGCATCTCAAAGTCTGGGCCCCCACGACCCACCCCTCCCATTCCCGGCGGTCTGCGGAATGCAGGGTCGGGGAGGAACCCGAGCACACACACCAGTCAGCGAGGTTTTAACTGCGGGACTTTCCCCACAGGCCTTCGCATTGCATAAGCGGAACAGAAGCCGCCGTTTTAACCACCACGCCGCTGCCGCTTCCTGGACTCCAACACACCCAATACTCTCCTGATTGCGACTTGGGAGTCCGGAAGAAAAAACTCCCAACCCCAATTTCCAATGCGTCAGGGGAGGGGTGCTCACCATTTCCAGACCTTCACCAAGTCATCCAGGGATCCCGTGACCACTGTCTCAGAGTTTTCCTTCTTGTTTGTCCCCCAGGCCACTGACCAAATGGCATCATCGTGGGCTAGAAGGGAAAGCACTTCAGGTAAAAGTCTTCATGTAATGTCTACACTGCATGGGCTGAGATGAGGCTGAAATGCTGCCCCAACCGCTCTGAGGTCATACTGCCGGTAAACCAGCCACGTGGTGGTCTGTCTGGCCAAGTGCTTTCCCTCCCGCTTTTATCAGAACTGCAGGGCACACAAAACACCTGCCCCGAGTCACTGGTGTCCCAGGGAGGGAGGGAGTTCCGGAATAATCCAACGTCCTTCCCACTTCAGCATACTGCCCACGTGCTGCAGTCTGGAATGCCTTTCACCTGGTTAAAACTAGGGACGCCAGCTGCCCCCGCCCCCCAAGACCTACACCGGGTAAGACTCACCTCTTAGGGACCCTCGGGAACCAGCAGGCAGTCCCAAAGCCAACAGTACCAGTCTGATCACAACTACTCCCTACGTGAGTTCTCTTTTGCCACAAACGTCTACTTTGCTTAATGAGCCAGTTACTACATTACTTTTCTAATAAATATTATCTCAATTAATCACAACAGCCCTATGAAGTAGGTACTACTGGTATCCTTATTTTACAGACAAGGAATCAGAGGCTAGAGAAGCCAAGTAACTCACCCAAAGACAAAAGCTAAGAAGTGGAACTGGGATTCAAAGTCTAGCTCTCTGTGAACTAAAGTCCACCTTCAATCCGTGGGCCTCACTGTGGGGTCTGCAGACCTGGTGCCGGTCCACACCCGCGGCAGGTGCAGGCGGAGGCTTTCCTCACGCCGAGTAGCGACTGTGGAGAAACAGCCCTCCAAGCTGTGACTACCAGGCACTGAGCAGCTGTGACTCACACCCAGCACCGTGGCTTCAAGGACGATGGCCACCTGGCCGGCAGGAGCTGCAGGCCAGGCTGTCGACTGGCACGCCCGACTAGCCAGTTACTTATCTGAGCTAACTTGGAAGAACGCTTTGGGCTTAAACTTCAGACTACCTAAATGGCAGCTATGTAGAGCAGAAGAGCTTGTAGGGGGCGTTCCCACAAAATGCCCCAGGCTCTTCCCGGTGTGAAGAAACGAGGCCCATGTGAAGCCTGTGTCCCTGGCAAGCTGCACCCCCAGAAGGGACAGCCCCCCGCGCCCCCCCGCACTGAGGTCCTGGTCTCTGTGGGGGCCCCTGCACCCGCCTGAAGCAGGGGAGCCGATGTGAAGAGCCCAGGGCGAGTTCTGAGGCTCTAACGCTTCCCTCTTTGGCCCTGGTCGCTGGGCAGCTCAGAGCTGCATCTTCCTCAGTGGGAACGCCTCCCTGAGCCCGGAGTGTCCCAGCCTATTCCGTGACCCCACTCGGTGGTCTGGGGGCCCCCGCTGCAGTTCACTGGTAAGTATGTTTTCAGCTGCGCCTGCCGATTCTCCCACGAAGTGAGTCGGCCTGGGGACTGCGTGTCAGGCGAGCACAGCCAGTGCAGCACGCGGGGCCAGTCCTCACCCGGGGGTCTGCGGCGGCAGGCAGGCTGCTCACCTTGCTCTTGTTTGAAGAGAATACTGTACTAGAAAAGAACAGACACCACATGACACCCGCGGTCAGACTCCAGCGGTACCCCACCCCCTCCCTAGGACAGCCCCGGGCCCCCACCGCCCCCCGACCCCCAGTGTGTCAGCTACTCCCCCAGCCCCCCGCCGGTCTTGCCGGCTCCCTGCCTGCTTCTCACGCGAGACTTGCAGAGTTGACCGCACCAGAAAAAATCAGTTCTTACAGAAACTGTACCGTCTCGTCCCCCCAGCCCGTGCGGACAGATGAATTCCGCGCACTCCAGGCCCGATCATAGGAGGCTATGCATCCGGCTTCCAGCCTCAGTTCCGCGGGTGTGTAAAATGACACCGAGGGCCTAACCTGTTCCCATCGTCCGTAATCTTACTACAAAGATCTCTCCCTTCCTGACTTTTGCTTTTGAGTACAAATTCCTTTTTTTTTTTACGTAAGCTCTATGCCCAGCATAGGGCTTGAACTCATACCCTGATCAAGGGTCACGCACTCTAGTGACCGAGCCCGCCAGGCAGCCCTAAGAACAAATTCTTCTCCTCAGCCCTGTGAGCCGTGGGAAGACGTAGAGAGCCCGAGCAATCCCCCTCTGGTGCCTGGGTGCCCCGGGCCCCCCAGCACCTCCGAAGCAGAGCAGGAATCAGACGCTAGTCTCCCGACGACACAGCCGGACCTGGGCTGGCCCGCAAGCTGCCAGAGACCAGCGGCTGTTCTCCCCTCACCACAGCCTTACCTGGTTGGTCATGGCCTTCACCGATGAAGTCTACAGGCAGATGGTTCTGTGGAAACATCAAGACCTCCGTAAGCAGTGTCATCAGGACGGAGGGGGACGCAGGAAAGCAAGGCGGGCCTCTGCCGGAGCACGCGTCAGCCCAGAGGCCCCTTCCATAAGCCCTGCAGCGCAGGGCCTTCTGCTTTCTCCCTCGGAGCCCAGGGACTCAACTAGCACCTTCCCCACGCCACGTTTTCCTCTCTCCAACTCTGACTCTAGGGAGGCACCAGTCTCCGCCCCTCGCTGCTCTTCACGGAGAGAAAACCACAGGTCCTTTTAACTGCAAATAGTATTTATTCAAAGCTCAACAAGCCAGTATGCGGTAGCAAAGTGGTCACAGTCTCCGAAGGGACTCACCAGGCATGAGAATGAGGCACACATCTCCCAAAGTTCTCAAGGACTGAGCTCAGCTCAACACACTTCCTTTAAGAACAGGTGTATTTTCTCGGGCTGTAAGGGTTCTTCGCAGCTCGTGTGTGTGCCCTAGACCCTCCAGCAGCCTTGTGAGGCCGACAAACTGCTTCTCAGGACTTTGTCAGTGCACAGGACTAGAAAGGAGCCAGTGCTTGCCCCTCGAGGCTCTGACATTCTATGAAGTCAGCAGGAACCCTGAATTAGTGAATACGGACCCCACTTCTCCCAGGAGAAATACAGGGTAGGTCCCAGCAACGCATCACTCGTAAGCCTGACGAAAGCTTACTGCACACGCGCACATTCTCCGCGGCCCCTCACGCGAGGCCCGCAGAGGAACACACGCTTCCCACTGCACCGGGGCTATGTTAACACTGACACTGCCGACAAAACGCACAAAAATGCAAAACTCACGACACTAAATAGACTGAAAAAAAGACCCTTGTTTATATGAGAGAGGTGACACAAGAAGGCAGAGCGTCCCCCCGTCCTGCTGCAGCTGAAACGTGTGTCAGGGGACTCCAGGGTTGTCACCACTGTGCACATGGCCACGGAAGACCACAAACGCGCTGCAAGTACTGATCTGGGGCCACAGGTAAACTTTCGTGCGTAGGCAAACTTGCAGACTTGCTTACAGAACGGAGAACAAGATCAAGTGCACACCTAAATGTTATCAAATATGAAAATTAAATTTGTGACAGCTTTTCAGTGAGACTACACAACAAGGTGTAGCGGCGCGTGTGCTCGCTACTCGACTTACAACGCTGTGGTGAGCTTACACAGCGCCCGGAGACGGGCCTCGCGGAGCTTCTATCGCTGACAAAGCCGTGCTGTTACCACTGCGCTTCGATGCCTACGCGCGGAAGGGGAGGGAATGTTACATTGCAGCTGCAGATTAGGGAACCTAAAGGCGCAGTTTTTCTTCTCACCCACATTCATGCCCCCCCAATTCTACCCAGGGATAGAAGGGACCACACAATGACGGCATGCAGGATCAGGGCACTTGCTTGAAATCTGTAAAGCCCGCAAGGCCACCACGCAGATTTTCCAAGGATAACAGGACGATCTCTAA
>PITA01026104.1:0-23214 GCA_004023965.1 Spilogale gracilis
AAAAAAAAAAAAAAAAAAAAAAAACAGAACTTCTTCCTAGGGGAGTGAGGGGTGCTTTCAGCAGGCAGGGGGGAATAGAACACCACATGTAAATAAGCCTTGTCACTTTACAGTCTTTTGGGAAGGCAGATGGAGAGAGGGTAGGTTTTGAGAATTTCCTTCCACAGGCTCTCTGTGTGGGCAGCCAAGGCCAAGACCCCGGTCTCCTCAATTCCAAGGTTCTCTAGTTCCCAGTCTCTCTAAACCCAAAAGGAACCAAATAGTGTGTCTGAACCATCTAACTGTGACAGAACACAACTGCCCTCCCCACTGGACACACACACACACACACACACACACACACACACACACACCCCTTCTAGTGCTCACCGGCTTTTCTGACCCACCAGTTGCCCTGCTCTGGAAAAGGAATAGTGGTTATTTGGGAATTTTGATCAGAAGTTAAGGTAGATGAACATTCAGGCCACTATCATTGTTACAAAGATTTACCAGATGGCAAAACACAACAGAATAATATTTTGAGATATTTTATTTCTATGGTATGCTTTCCCAATTTCACTTCCTAGGACACAAGCAAGTAACTGGACATATCACCATTGCCTCAGGAGAAAAAGAACCCAAAGCAGAAATCAGAGAGATAGTAATCCTCTTGATATTTTTATCTAAATTTTAACCACAGGAAGAAGAGGAATCAGAAGTAGGAGCGCATTATGAATATGTGATGGGTAATTTTATGTGTTGATTTAACTGGACTTAGGGATGGCCACAGAGCTGGTAAAACATTTCTGGGTGTATCCATGAGGGTTTGGGGAGGAGACGGACACTTGAACTGGTAGACTGAGTAAAGCTGGTTTTAATCCCCTCTGTGGGTGGGCATCGTCCAACCCACTGAGGTCCTGAATAGAAGAAAAAGGTGAAGGAAGAGCAAGTTTGCTTTTCTCTTAAACTGAAACTTTCCTGCACTCAGACACTGGCAACCCTGGTTCTTGGACCTCCACTCTTAGATCAGGATTTACATGATCAGCTTCACCAGTTCTCAGACGAACTCCCCTCAGACTAGGACTAAGACTTACACCACTGACTCGCCTGGTCTTCAGGACTTTGGGCTGGACTGGAACTCCATCATCTATCTGCTTTGCTGGGCCTCCAGCTTGCAGACATCAGGTTAGGGGACTTGTCAGCCTCTGTAATAGTCTGAGCCAATCCCTCATAATAAGCCTATATAGAAAGATCCTGCTGATTCTGTTTCTCTTAAGAACCCTAATTCAGGGGGCGCCTGGGTGGCTCAGTTGGTTAAGCAACTGCCTTCGGCTCAGGTCATGATCCCAGAGACTCGGGATCGATTCCCACATCGGACTTCCTGCTCCGCGGGAAGCCTGCTTCTCCCTCTCTCACTCGCCCTGCTTGTGTTCCCTCTCTAGCTGTGTTTCTTTCTGTCAAATAAATTTTTAAAAAATCTAAAAAAAAAAAAGAGCCCTAATTCAGGCTACTGGGTTAGAAGGAGAACAGAAGAGAAGCTTCCTCCTAGAAACGCTTCTTCTGGGCTGGGGAGCAAAGGAAAAAGGGAAAGGAGGTAGTCGGTGAGGCTGAACTCAGGAGCAGGAGGAGTTCTCTGTTCAGCAGCAATGCCCCAGAGGATGGTCCAGCAGGGCGCATTCTGACACTTCCACCACCAGATGGCAGCACCGGCCCACAGATGCTAAAACCAGCAGCGCCCATCTCTGCAGTACTTGGGAATATATTTACAAGAACACAGAAAGTCCTGATCCTTTGCTTCCTGTTAAAAGGTCAGGAGGTTGATTCAGAAAACATCTCCTGATAGAGGGCAGTCCTCTCCACACCTCCACAGGTGCACACAGAGCCCTGCACTCTGCACTGTTATCTATGTACAGGTGTTGCTATTTTAAACAACATACCCACCACAAAAATTGTCCAAGCTGAGAAAAGGCCTTTTAACCACCAAATCCCAAGGTTCAGAGGGAGCTTGCATCTGTTCCTTACTTCCTATTTTAAATATAGAAGCCACTGGAGAGGGACACCTGAGTGGCTCACTCAGTTAAGCGTCTACCTTCGGCTCATGTCAAAATCCCAGGGTCCCGAAATTGAATGCCACATCAGGCTCCTGCATTTGTCTCTCTGACAAATAAATAAATAAAATCCTTACCAAAAAAAAAAAAACTTTTAAAGGGGGGGAAGTTTCTGGAACACCTAGGTGGCCCAATTAGTTAAGTGACTGCCTCCAGCTCAGGTCACAAGTCCCACATCAGACTCCCAGCTCCTCAGGAGGTCTGCTTCTCCCTCCAACCTTCGCCTCTTTCATGCACTCTCTCTCTCAAATAAATAAAATCTTTAAAAAAAAAAGAAACAAACAAACAAACAAAAAGTTTCTGTGGCACCTGGGTTACTCAGTAGGTAGAGCATGTTGACTCTTGATCTCAGGGTTGTGAGTTCAAGCCCCACTGGGGCATAATGACATTGGAGATAGGCTTTGTTTCTGCCCTCACAGGGCCTGTGCAGCAAAAATAGAGCAGGGGAAAAAAACCAAACAGGGAAATATAACTATTAAGCATGAAATGTACTATAATAAACACAGAGTAAAAGGAGCCCCATCCAAGGGGCACCTGAGCCTGACTCTGAGTCGTCAGAAAAGGATCCTCAGAGAATGGTTACCTAATTTGAGAGCTAGTGAATGGGAGTTAACTGTATAAAGAAGATGGAAGAAAGAGAGAATGTTCCACTGAGAACAATGCTCCTTTCCCATAGTTTTCTGTGACCTCTTTATAAACACCAAGAAAAATTGCCCATTGTTTTCAGTTGTCTACTGGTATGTAATAAGCCACTCTAATATTCTGTGGCTTAAAATCACAATCATTTATATGCTCCTGACCCTGCATCTTTTTTTTTTTTTTAAGATTTTTATTTATTTATTTGACAGCGAGAAACACAGCCAGAGAGGGAACACAAGCAGAGGGACTGAGAGAGGGAGAAGCAGGCTTCCCGCCGAGCAGGGAGCCCGATGTGGGACTCGATCCCGGGTCTCCATGATCATGACCTGAGCCGAAGGCAGTCGCTTAACCAACTGAGCCACCCAGGCGCCCCCTGACCCTGCATCTTGACTGGACTCCCCCATGGAGCTGCAGTCATTGGATAGCTCAACTCGAGGGCACTGCCCACACAGCATGGGTCACGGTCCCAGCTCCGGGGTCTCCCTGCACTAGCCTCCCACTCTCCGGAAGGCAAGGTAGAGCTTCTTTACACAGCGGTACCCAGGCTGCTTTCCAAGAGGGTGAAGGAGGAAACAGACTCTTCTTTTCCATGGGAGGAGCTGCAAAACACTGGCTTTGTTTTTCAATCTACCACAAGTATGATGAGAAAACACAACACGGAAGAACATAGGGAAGACTCCAGGGAAGAAGTGGAGCTTGAGCTCATTCTGAAGGAGAAGGAGGAGTTTGCTGAGGCAAGTAGGAGAGCACAGCCTTACGGTGGCATGGAGGTGTCAGGGAACACACGGACCTGCGTGGAGAAAGACACGGCAGGAAAAGAACAGTCCCAACATGCATCTGGCTCCCTAGGACATGACTAATATATACTGACCATATCCAATCAAGAGCAAAATCACGAAGTCCTCTATGACAAATTCAGCAGTTTGCCAAGAGAACATTTTTCATCAGGGGAGTTAGGCAAAGACACTTTCCCTTCTGTATGTGAAATGATATTTCACCGACGCTGCATGAAATAACCACCAAACTATTTATTCCTGTGGATCTTGTCAAGACTCTTAATTATCTGTACTTTCCGGGCCCCTTACGTGATCCGTGTGAACTGAGTCCTTGTTTTGAGCACATCGATTCACTCAGGTTAGAAGAGAGAGAATATCCTCAGGAGCACCGGGACTCCATCTGACATGATAATGGACACCGTGGCCTGAGGACCGGTACGAAAGCAGGTATGAAGGGAAATGGCTAACTTCTAAGCCAACACAAGGGAGCTCCCTCGAGCTGGTTTTATACACTTTTTTTCTATTTGTCCTCAGTTGGACAAAGATATTTCTAACTGCTCACAGGCTAGAGAGAGAACTGAGATAGCAATGTTAGAACTAAGCAACTTTGGCAAAGCCAGGAGAGAGGAGGTGACCGAGATGGCCCAGGGTCCCATGAACCAATTGATTTAAGCCACTAAGAACAGACAGTAAACATTTCCTCGCATTTATGGTTGCTCCCAGGAACTAATGTGACTCATGATGAAAATGTAGTTACCAAAGACCACGTATTATTATTGTGTGATACCATTTATACGGAAGGCCCAGAATAGGCAAATCTGTAGAGACAGAAAGTAGATTAGTGACTGCCTAGTGAGGGTGGGGGAGGGAAGAAATGAAGAATACAAAATTTCTTCAAGGAGTGATAAAAATGTTCAAAAATTGATTGTAATGATGGTTATACAACTCTGTGAATATATTAAAAACCATTGAACTGTACATTTTGTGTTTAAGTTTGTTTTTTTTTTGTAATCTCTACACCCAATGTAGGGCTCAAACTGACAATCCCAAAATCAGAGTCAATAGGCACTGTGAACTGTACACTTTAAAGGGTGAATTATAGAGTATGTGAATGATATCTAAATAATGCTGGTCCAGAAAATTAAAACTCTCTTTCCATGCAAATCTCATCATCTGGAGGCTGTGAACCATCATCCTCTGAGCTAAACTTCATGCTCAGAAAGTCTTTTCAAAATCAAAAGAGGAGACATATTCTCAGGGCAAGAACAAGTATAATAAATGCTTTCTGCTTCCTAATTGTGCCCCTTGTTTGTTTAATGGAAAGGAAGCATCAATAGACATGCAGGCCAAGAATCCAGGGACTTTGGATAACTATCAGCTGGAATTTACACAATCCAATTAACCTCAAGAAGGGCAAAAGCTTTCCCTTTGTTTTGTTTGGAGAAGTGGAGTCTCTTGGAGGTGGGGAACATAAAGACCAGTTGATTCCGTTTTGTATTCGATCAGCAAGACTAAAGACATGTTCCTGGGTGTTGGGTTAACCACATTTTGTTAAGATAGGAAGGAATCCCACAAGGACACACAGGTCAGGGGTTACTTATGCTGCAGAGTGGATTCATCACTCAGTCATCCTAACAAAAGCAAATTACCTTCTATGTTGACAAGGTTCTAAAGAAGTTAGACAAGTTAGGGGTGCCTGGGTGGCTCAGTATTAAGTGCCCAGCTCAGGTCTTCCATCTTAGGGTCATGATCAAAGCCCCCACATTGGGCTCCATGCTAGGCATGAAAAGAAAGAAAAAGAGAAAGAGGGGCACCTGGGTGGCTCAGTTGGTTAAGCGACTGCCTTCAGGTCATGATCCCAGAGACCTGGGATCGAGCCCCACATCGGGCTCCCTGCTCGGCGGGAAGCCTGCTTCTCCCTCTCTCACTCCCCCTGCTTGTGTTCCCTCTCTGGCTGTGTTTCTCTCTGTCAAATAAATAAAATCTTTAAAAAAAAAGAAAAAGAGAAAGAGGGAGAAAGGAAGGGAGGAAGGAAGGGAGGGAGGGAGGGAGGGAGAGAGAGGAGAAAAAAGAAAAGAAAGGAAAAGAGATAAATAAATTAAAAATCTAATGTCCAGCCAATAGTTAAGTCAAAAGTTAGCAAGACGGCACCTCCAGGGCAGACTTGTCTTGGGTGACTTGCTCAGAAATGAGCATAGGCAATGGTGATGACACACATCATTTTTGAGGGCTTTCACATTCTACAGTCTCACGTGATACTCCTCTTAGTCAATGGTCTGGAAACAGTTCTCATCACATTTATTTGCACATGAAGAGACAAGTTCAGAAACTCCAGGAGCATATAGCTGACAGGGCTTTGCTTTTGCAGACATGGAGCTCTTAGTTCAAATGCCATTAATACAACTTATTAGCCTTCTGACTTTTTGCAAGTTTTGGGATTTTCTAAGTTTCAGTCTCCTCTACTTAATAGTGAGAGGGATAACGCATGTCTCATAGGCTTGTGTGAAATAGAGGAGAATTTATTCACACACATGTACACATGCACACATATGCACACACACAGAATGCCTGGTACTTCAACAGAGTTCAGCAACTGGTTACTGAACTGCAGCCTCTGGAGTCAGACTACTTCATTGCAGGCCTGCCATGTGCCAAGTTCACAAATTTAAGAAGTATGGCTTCTTGTACCACATTTCCTTACCTACAAACTAGGGACAAGCAGTTGCCCATAGGTTTGTTGTGAAATTTAAAGAAGACAAAGGGGGTGCCTGGGTGGCTCAGTCGGTTAGGCATCTGCCCTTGGCTCCCGTCATGATCCCAGGATCCTGGGATGAGCCAGGCATCAGGCTCCCTGCTCAGTGGTAAGCCTGCTTCTCCCTCTCCCACTTCCCCTGCTGGTGGTCTCCCTCTCCTGCTGTGTCTCTCTGTCAAATAAATAAATACAATCTTTAAAAATAATAATAGGGGCGCCTGGGTGGCTCAGTTGGTTAAGCGACTGCCTTCGGCTCAGGTCATGATCATGGAGACCCGGGATCGAATCCATATCGGCTCCCTGCTAGGCAGGAGGCCTGCTTCTCCCTCTCTCACTCCCTCTGCTTGTGTTCCCTCTCTGGCTGTGTTTCTCTCTGTCAAATAAATAAAATCTTTAAAAAAATAATAATAATAGGGCACCTGGGAGGCTCAGTTGGTTAAGCGACTGCCTTCGGCTCAGGTCATGATCCCGGAGACCCGGGATCGAGTCCCACATCGGGCTTCCTGCTCGGCAGGAAGCCTGCTTCTCCCTCTCTCACTCCCCCTGCTTGTGTTCCCTCTCTGGCTGTGTTTCTCTCTGTCAAATAAATAAAATATTTAAAATAATAATAATAATAATAAAGATGACAAAGGCATATAAAGTTCATAATAAATAGTCACTAAACTATGGACATTAAAAGGATAACGATAAACACAATGATTGTCTTAATTCTCAATTTGTTCAGGGTCACAACAGGTAAGCAAAAAGCAGGTTCCTCTTCTGGGTCTTCTGACCTTAAAAACTGATGTCTTTCCATTATTAGATAAGATTGCAAGGTCAAGAGCAAGGATCTGAGATATTTTCAGATTCCAAGAAGTCTTTGGTGGCTAAAAATACTTCAACAACATTCAGGAAACAATAGATACTTCTAAAAAAAAAAAAAAGGAGAAGGTAACGCTTCCTAACAAATCAATGAATGAGACTCATATTGTTGCCCTAATTCCAAAACTAGATAAAGACATGACAAGAAAAGAAAACTAAAGATCAGTGTCGTTTAGGAATACAGACGTAAAAATCCTCAACTAAATACCAGCAAAGTGAACCCAACAGCACATAAAAATAATTATACACTATTGACTCAGTGAGATTTACCCCAGGAATATAAGATCAGTTCAAAATGCAATATAAACATCGCTTCTCGGCCTTTTGGCTAAGATCAAGTGCAAAATGCAATATAAACAAAACCACATACCATCTTAATAGATTCAGAAAAAGCATTTGACAACATCCAACACCATTTTATGATTTAAAAAAACAAACACTGAACAAACCAGGAATAGAAGGAAACTTCCTCAACCTCTTTAACAGCATATTTGAAAACTCTACTTAATTGTGAAAGACTGAAAATTATCCCCCTAAGATCAAACACAAGGCATGAATGTCCACTCTTGCCCCTTCTATTCAACATTGTACAAAATAGTAGCACAGCAATTAGGCAAGGGAAAGGAATAAACATATCCAGATCAGAAAGACATGACAGGATCTTATACTTAGAAAACACCAAAGAATCCACTAACACACTACAAGACTAATAAGCAAATCCAGCAGGCAAGTTTCAGAATACAAGATGAACACAAAAAAAGGAGCTGTATTTCTATAAACTAGCAATGAACAACCTAAGATGAAATTAAGAGAATAATTTCACCTATAATAAATCAAAAAGAATAAAATACTTAGGAATAAATCTAATCAAATAAGAGCAAGGCTTGTACACCAAAAACTACAAAACATTGTTAAAATTAAAGAAGATCTAATAAATGGGATGAAATCCCATATTTGTGGATAAGAAAACTTAATATTGTTCAGATGGCAATCCTCTCCAACCTGATTTAATGGAACAGGTTCAATACAATCTCTACCAAAACCTAAGCTGGTTTCTTTGCTGCAATTAAAAAGCTGGTCCTAAAATTCTTAAGGAAATTCAAGGGACCTAAAATATCCAAAGCATCATGAAAAAGAAAGTTTGGAGGACTCACACTTCTTATTTTCAAAGCTTACTACAAAGCTACAGAAACAAAGACTGTGTACTAGCATAAAAAAACACCTACAGATCAAAAGAAGAACATTAAGAGCCCTGAGTTAAGTCCATACACCTATTAACAACTGTTTTCCCACAACCACGCCAAGACCACTTACTGGGGAAAGAATACTCCTTTCAACAAATAATGCTGGGACATCTGAAGAGCCACATACAAAGGAATGATTTGGACCTCTACTACACACCATACCCAAAAAGTAACTCAAAATGGATCAAATGTGGGACACCTGGGTGGCTCAGTCAGTTAAGCATTAGACCCTTGATTTTGGCTCAGGTCATGATCTCAGAGTTGAGGGATCGAGCCCCACATCAGGCTGCATGCTCAGTGCGGAGCCCTCTCATCTCTCCCTCTGATCCTCCCTCTGCCCTCTCTCACTATCTCTCTGTCTCTCTCTCTCTCTCAAATAAAAAAATAAATGAATTTTTTTTTAAATGGAGCACCTCAGTGGCTCAGTTGGTTAAACATCTGACATCAACTCAGGTCATTATCTCAGGGTCCTAGGATTGAGCCCCACGTTAGGCTCCAAGCTCAGTGGGATGTCTACTTCTCTCTCTCCCTCTCCTTCTGCCTCTCCCCTAGCTTGTGCTCTCTCTGTCTCTCTCTCAAATAAATAAATAAAATATTTTTTAAAAAATAGATCAAAGGTCTAGGGCGCCTGGGTGGCTCAGTGGGTTAAAGCCTCTGCCTTTGGCTCAGGTCATGATCTCAGGGTCCTGGAATTGAGGCCCGCATCGGGCTCTCTGCTCGGCAGGGAGCCTGCTTCCTCCTCTCTCTCTGTCTGCCTCTCCGCCTACTTGTGATCTCTGTCAAATGAATAAATAAAATTTTTTAAAAAAATAGATCAAAGGTCTAAATGTAAGAACTTAAATCATGAAACTCTTAAAATAAAACAGGGATAAATCACTATGACCTTGGATTAGAAAATGGTTTCTTAAATACAGCACTGAAAGTATAAGAAACAAAAGAAAAAAATAGATAAATTGGACTCCATCCAAATTTAAAACTTCTGTGCTTCAAAGAACATCATCAAGATAGTGAAAAGACTCATGGAATATTTGCAAATCATGTATCTGATAAGGTCAAGTATCCAGCTCATATAAAGAATTCTTCTTTTTTACGATGTTATTTTTTCATTTGAGAGAGAGAGAGAACACGCACAAGCAGAGGGGAGAGGCAGAGGGAGACGCAGACTCACGGCTGAGCAGGGAGCCAGACATGGGAGGGAATATAAAAAGTGGGGCCCCTGTGGCACAGTCCAGCAGTTCCTCAAAAAGTTAAACACAACGGGGCGCCTGGGTGGCTCAGTTGGTTAAGCAACTGCCTTCAGCTCAGGTCATAATCCCGGAGACGGGGGATCGAGTCCCACATTGGGCTCCCTGCTCGGTGGGAAGCCTGCTTCTCCCTCTCACTCGCCCTGCTTGTGTTCCCTCTCTGGCTGTGTTTCTCTCTGTCAAATAAATAAATAAAATCTTTTTTAAGAAAAAAAAATTAAACACAGACTAACCATGTGACCGCAATTCCACTTGTGGGTACACATCCAGGAGAAAGGAGACCCTCACACAAAAACTTGTACTATTCATAACAGCATTTATTCATAATAGCCAAAAAGTGGAAACAATCCAAGGTCCATCAACTGACAGATGGATAAACAAAATGTGGTATACAGAATGGAATATTTTTTGGCCCCAAAAAGAAATGAGGTGCAGATGTATGCTGCACCATGAATAGACTTTGGAAACATTAGTGAGAGAAGCAAGACACAAAAGACATGCATCATATGAGGGGATGAGGGGAAGGGAATGGAGATGCCTGCTGAGGGTTGGGGGTTTCTGTCTGGGGTAATGAAAATATTCTGGAATTAGATGGTGACAGTTGTACAGTCTTATGAATATGCTGAAAACGACCAAATGGTACACTTTCAAATGGATCATTTATGGTATGTGAATGGCATGTGAATTATATCTCAATTTTAAAAAGAGAGACAATAGAAGCTGACATTAAGGCCAGCATGGGAGGGCTTCCTCATGACTAGCATGGGACCTCTCAGGCTTTAACCAGGTTTCCAGGGAAGCTTTATTGCAAGGCCAGTGTGGTTTATTTTGTGCAAAATAGCCATGCAAAAACTGTGTTGGTCATGTGACTTGAATTACAGAACTCTTGCAACTGGTTGTGAATGTCAGAGCACATCTTGAACTCTCTTCGGATAGAAGGGCTTCTGCCATGATCACAAGGCACTCATAAAATTTTGCCCCTCCCTGTTCCCTAGTGTTGCCTGCCATCAGGAAAATATATAATGGTTCATTCACATCTCTTGTAGAAAGTGCTTTGCACTGGTCGTTCACTCTTTATTTATTTTCCCTGTGCTTTCACTTGTACAAGGCCAAATAGTTTATGGATTAAACTTTAATGTCTGTATCATTGTTGGGAGATAAGTCTCCCTAGAATTCTCACTTTCTGCATGTTCTGGGTCTTTTCAGCCAAAGATGTGTTTGAATAGCAAATGGCCTTGAAGCTAGAAATAGGTTCCCTCCTGAGGTATTGGGCTATTACCTCCCCAGATATGACCCAGTAGTAAAGATAAGCCCTCCCTCCCTGGGAGATTTTCTCACATCCCAGGTTAATGAGTAATCTCTCTCTCCAGAGGTGAAGATGGACAAGTAATCAGTTCCCTAATTTCAGGGTTCCTCTTCTGTGAGGCACCCCACAGTATGTGCAGGTAACATGCAGCCCTCATCACATTTCCCCTGAGAACTCGGAACATGAGCCTTGGCTTCTGGTTTTGCCATGAGTAATAAATCTGTGTCGCTGATTCAGGGGCTCATGTTTTCTGTCAGTATATGTATATAAAATTGTGCCAGGCCAGTTTGTAAGCCTGCAAGTAAGGTAAAAATCTCAGGCCTTCCACAATTTCTAATGTAATATTTTATAAAATGGGGAATAACAATGCTTATCCCTCAAGGTTTTGAATCAAACCATGTGAACAATGCACTTAGTTTATTATTTGTCAGTCACTGTGCCTTACTTTATTACTCTACTAAACACACAAAGTTAGGGGCATAGCAGATGACAAGAAAGAGATTTGGTTCTTGGGATTTCTGTCTGAAAACATGGGTCAGACCAGACAATAATGAGATTTGTGACAAAGGACAGGTCATCTCCCTCTCAGACTTTTGTGTTCTCCTCTGCTAAAGTAGAATACTGGAAAAGGTCAACATTTAAAAGATGCTTTCCTAGAAGCATTAGACTCATGAGATCATTCTGGGCAGGGAAAGCATTCTGTGGATGCAGACTGGGAGTCTTTGCATCTGATAAGGCATAGAGTAAAAAGTCGGGAGAGCCCTGCAGAGAAGAAGCCTGCTTGATTTGAATTAAGCCAAAGTTTCTAAAATGTCATTTGACTACAAGACCCTTTCTTCCTCATGACAGCAAACTATCAGCCCATGGACTGTATTATAGAAAATGCTGGACCAAGTGATCTAAGGGTCTTTCAAAGGTCAACAACCTTTTACCTCTCTATCATCATTTACCCATATCTGATGTTTCTTTCTGTAGTCAAGCTCAGGTGTGAGTGGCAAGGATCTTGTGGACAGGAACCACACCTGCCACTCCTAAATCACACAGCACAGGCAACAGGTCCATATCGACATACAGCCACACCAGGCAAACGCACACCCATCAGCAAGCACACAAAAGACAGTCATATAGCAAGTTTATAAATGAACCGTCCAACATTCTTAGTGCCACCAACACCCTTGTTGGGAAAACATTTCTTTAGTAATTAGATGGGAGAAAAAAAACAAACCATGAGGCCTTTTCTTGGCTTGTAAACAGCTAAATCCAGTAAGAATGATGGTCTGGAATCTGGAAGCTTTGGATTCTAATTCTGCCTACACCATGATCTCACTCCTGACTTGAAGAAAGTCATCTTCCTTATCAAATCATGTGGGAGTTTTTTTCCATCTTGGAAGTGATGGAGTTGAGTTTCCTCTTTTTTTTTTTAAAGTTTTATTTGTCAGAGAGTACAAGTAGGCCCAGCGGCAGGCAAAGGGAGAAGGAAAGAAGCAGACTCCCCATTGAGGAGGGAACCCAACACAGGACTCGCTTCCAGGACCCTGAGATCATGACCCAAGCTGAAGGCAGCCGCTTAGCCAGCTGAGCCACCCAGATGCCCTGATGGCATTTCTTTGGATCCAGCAGTTCCACACTCAGGGCAGCCTTCTAGTGCCGTGCATATGCATGGGCCACAGAGCCTCCAAATGCAAAGCCAGAGATGGGAACAGCTCAAGCCCATCTGGGCTTTTTCAAAGAGGTTGCATTACACCTCTCATGGTCAGTGCCCATACTCATGTTACTACTATTTCTTGGGAAATGCTCTCTGCAGTTTGGGGACAGCCTCTGTCCATTAAATCAATAGCCTAGATTGCTGTGACCCTGACATTTTCCTTTTTTTTAATAATTTTTTTAAATGACAAAAACATTCATTTAAGTTGTGTGAAGGAGTTGACTTCAACCTCCAAAAGCGTTGAGAGCTACACCTGGGCCTAGAAGTGGTGTCAGACACATGGGTTAGATTAAGGCAAGAGTTTTAAGTTCAGGTTTGTTCGTGTGTGTGTGTGTGTGTGTGTGTGTGTGTGTGTGTGTGTGGTGCTCCGTCAGGGCCTTAGCAAGATTAAAGCATAGCTTACTTGGAGGAACTAAGTGCTATGAATGTGTGCATTGGTTTCCACTTCTCTGAACTGTGCTGAGGAGCTAAAATCCTCTTAACCACTGAGCAAGAGGAATCTCTCCTCAGGGCAACGTCCAGCCTTGGTTGGCTTTGAGGTCACTGACTACACCCTGTCCCTGCCCCCCTACTGTCAACTGAGTGAGGCCTGGGCTTGTCTGAAGCCCCTAAGTTGCCTTCTCAGGGCCAGACACTTGTGGAAAGAGGAACAAGGAAGACCTGGTTGGCTCTGACGTCACTGATTTGTGACCTTGAGCCAGGCATGTGGCCTCTCTTAGCCTCATACACTCTACTTCCCTACAAAATGGGGCTGATAATTCTGCCATGAAAACCTCATCAGACTGCTGGTGGGACATCTCTTACCCCTCTTCAGCTCATGTGATATCTGGGGGCATCTTGACTTTGTCCGTCTACCTCATCCCTGGTATCTTCCAGACTTGACAGGAGCCACACCATCATCCTGGTAATAATGTCCTTCCTGTTTTGTTCTTTTTTTCTTAATAAACTGTTGCTCATTCTGCTAGAATCCAGTCAATTGTTTCCTCCTCCAAATGGTTTTTCTTGATATCCCAGGCTGATTTTCTCTGTTCTGCATTCCTCTGGCAATAGAAGCACCTGTGTTTACATCTGCTACTGCACTTAGAGAACCCAAAATCAAGTGTCCATCTTTAAGATGCTCACAGACACATCATATTCTTTTATGATTGACCTTTTGCAATGTCCCCTCGGGTGGCTAATACGAGTCTAGGCACATAATGGCTGATGGCTGAGAGTGAAGGTACGTGGGGTGCAGGGGCCACCAAGACAGTACAAGGACCCAAGGGGTATGCAGGCAGCACTGGCATTTTCTCCAACATGGAAGGAGTCCAGCATCTGCCTCTCTCCATGGTCTGCAGATCCCGCAAGGCCTCTCAAGGGTGATGTGGAAGCAACTGGGCTGTATCTCAAGGAGCCTTTAAAGAGTTTTAAGCAAGGGAGAGATGGAATTGGCCATATGTTCTAGAAGGAGCCCACTGGCTACGAGATGGAGAATGTAGAGAAGGAGCAGACTAGAGTCAAACAGTCTGGTGAGTGGCTTTTGGCGTGCCTCAAGGAGGGCTGATGGTGCTGGGGCTGAATCCAGCTCTGCCCCTCCTTGGCTATAGACTTTGAGTGCCAGTTTCACAACACCAAGAATACGTGAGGGAATAAATGTTTTAGTAGCAGTAGTATGTCAGGCATGTTCTGGAGGTCAACTGGGGAATATGGGAGGTGAGAAAGAGCCATATCAAGCATGATCTTGGATTCCTGGCTTAAGGAGATAAGCAGGTAGTCAGAAATGACTCAACTATGAGCATGTCAGGTCTTAGAATAGGTAGGAGCATGACATACTTGGGATCTGCGGGTGGAATGTGTTTAGGCCCTCATATCTCAGCCCTAACTCTGATGCCTGGTCCTCACTCCCATGGGCAGGGCAGAGTGGATGCAGCATAGGCAGTCGGAAGGGTTGGAACTGCTTGGAAAGAACAACAGGTCAATTATCTGAAAGGCTAGGCCCTATCAGAGGTGCTCCGGATGACCCTGGGCGAGTCACTTCACCATCACGCATGTGAATGGAGGAGACATTTCCCAGACATCGAGAGCTGGAAATGACAGATGATGACCTTGAAACATCTCTTCATTCAAGGTCCTACTCATGTGCCACTTCCTCCATGTCACTTCTCCTCGTTCCCCAGCCAGCAGCAACAACTCTGCTTCTAAAAGCTGCACCCCCTGAGAACTTACAAGGACCTGTCTGGCCCCTGCCCACCCCACAGTGCTCGTTGCCCCATGAGTTGCTCTGCTCCCCCTCGCTGCAAGTGGCTGGCACCCACACGGGGCGAGTCCAGACCTGCAGCTCCTGCTGTCATGATCCTAGCCAACAGGGCTGGTTTTCCTTTGAGTGAGAAGTCCAAGTGTGAAGCAGAACCAAGGGAAATCAAGGCATACCTGCATAACAGGGTTGTACAATGGGGGAGTCACAGAGGGACACCATGAATAAAGTATTTTATATGATTTATTAATATCCTTAGACTTACCTGGTAGAGAAGGGTAGATGTACTTCTCCAAAGTAATTCCACATATGCAGAAAAGTGTTTTCAGACACTCTGTGAGCCAGTGGGAAAGGTTTCCACATGGCCCACAAGTCAGAGAGCAAGAGACTCTAGGGGCCCAGGAGATGCTTTCCCACCCCAAGGAGGGTCACAGTCACCAGAAACTACCCCCTCCTGCCTCCTGCTAGGAGAAGGCTCACCATGACAGGGTGGTACCTTCCCCCAGACAACCCCAAGCTGTTCTTCTGAGGCTCTGTGTTTCTCCTGGGGCATGCTGGGCAGAGTGGACAAGGGTCATGAGGATACAGAAGACTCTAGTCAGTTCAGCAAAAGGGTTACCTCTTCCGACGAGCGTGGCCCTCTCAACCAACACCACCCCTTCTCCACCCAAGGCCACCAAGGCAGCCCAGCATCCCCTTCCCTGGCCCAGTTGGCTTCCTCTGTCCTCCTCAGGAACAGGGGACCACAGGGATTCTTGCCTGATGGGTTTGAAAGCTGACACAACTACTCCCCACGACTCCCACATACTGAATACCCACATGCAAACATAGACATCCGCAGAGACACACATCACTCATTCCCACATATGCACACAAATGTCAAACACAAGGTCACACTCAAACACAACCACCCCAAGTGTACACGCATGCCCTCCATAAACGCTGAAGATAGGCATGCACATATATAACTACACACACACACACACACACACGGGCATTTCGAGTATTTTCTTCTTACAGATTCTATTTACGGTTATGTACCAGATGCTGCAAGGGCACTGCTCAGGTCCCCTGGCCCCTCTTTCCACTGCAGCATTCACTTGCCCAGGCAAGGGCACCCAGCAGGATGCGTGAGAAGGAGTCTGGGAGGGAGAGTTGGTGCAGAGCTATAAAGCCAATCCAGGACAGCTCCTTAGGGTGGTTACAGTCTCAGAGGCTTGTTAAAGCTATTGGCACAGCTTCTCCATCTACCAAATCCTGCTTCCTTCATCCCACAGGTGTTGATTGTCAGAGGGTTCCCCAAAAGAGCCATGAGTCTGTGCAGAACTTTTTCATTCTTTCAGGGTCGTCAGTCCTCTAGACCAGGGGAGACCAGCTCTTTTCTGCCTGCAGCCTGAAGGCTGACCCACAGCCTCTACCCTCTAGCCTGGGCCTGGAGAAGAAGGCCCGAGAGGATCCCTGGGCAGGCTACCAGAGGGCTGACTCAGGGCTGGGAACAGATTGAGGATCCTCCCAAATATCTTCAGTTGGTGAAGTTGGTAAAAGGGATCTACCTTTCATCTGTGCTTTTGATCCTAGTCTTAAACCCCAGCTGGCTATGGGACCTTCCGCAATTCCTCCCTCTCTGACCTTAGATTTTCCGTTTATGTAGTGGGAAGCCTGGAACTGGGACATAGCTTCCTGAGAAACCTGTAAAGAGCTGGCAAGGTATGGTTTAAATGTGATCCACTGGCCAGCGGCATTGGCCTCACCTAGGAGCTCTTTAGAACAGCAGTACAGGCCCCTCCCACAACCTGTGGAGTCAGAATCAGTGTTTTCCCAAGGTCCTGGGTGGTGCTGATGCACACTACAGTCTGAGGAACACTATCCTAAATTAGCTCTGAAAACCTTTCAGTTTTTACAGTTCTATAAGCTACAACTTTAACAGAATTGGAGTAGAGAAGGTGGGGCTTTTGGTTGAGAGGCGTTATTGATTTTCCAGGGAAGCTTTTTGTCAATCCCTGCTGACACAGATAGCTCCCTGACTTCCAGCTAGAACTGAGTCCTACCTCCTGGGCCCTGCCCTGGATCCCTCTCCTCCATCTGATTTTTACCACGTTCTATTTCCTCCCCTTAGCTCCTTTGAAAGATAGCTAGTGTGAGAAATCTAGGTGGCTCTGCGGGTTAAGCCCTGCCTTTAGCTCAGGTCGTGATCTCAGGGTCCTGGGATCAAGCCCCCTGCATTAGGCTCGCAGCTCAGCAGGGAGTCTGCCTCTCCCTCCCCCTCTCCCCATGATCCCTCTTGCTCTCTCTCAAATAAATAAAATCTTTTAAAAATATAAATAAACAAATAAGTAAAAAAAAAAATAATAACTAGTGTGAACCCTTTGCACTGTTATCTTTGCCCCTTCCTTGAGACTCCTGCCTGGAGTGGAGACATGTCACTGAAGTTGTTGCTACCACTGAGGAATACTGGGTTAGGGCCACACCTAGGGAGTCACAAGCTAGAAGAACCTGGGTCCCTGAGGAGTTTGTGGGCAGAAATGCTGTGCCAGCCCTGGACTACCTATCTCCAGATTTTATGTCAGAGAAGTTAATTTTATCTCATTCAAGCCATTGTCACTTGGAGACAACCCCAATTTTAACTGATATATTGGCAATTATTTCAAACCCCTCTTCCACCTCTTCCTGCATCTCATCACCAAACCCTTTTTATCTACTCGTTGATATATCCCAGATCTGTAATCTTTTTTCTAGCATTGTTACTTCCACCTGAACTCAGACAATCAGAATTTCTTGCCTGTGTCAGCCTTCTCTCTACCTGGTCTCCCTACCTCATAAGGGTTGTCCCTTCCCACCTATCTTTCCTACCAGTAACTCAAATTAGCTGTAGTATGAGAAAGTTCAATATATATATTACAGAGACCAATATAACAAATACACACACCCAAATTGCTGACCATTGTTAATATTATCTGTAATTTTTTATGAAACAAATCTGGCAAAGTTGTGTCATTCTCTCCACAAGGGTAAACACCCTCTTATACACTCCTGATCATGTACTCAATGTATCCTTGGTGTATTTCTTTCAAACTTTTACATATGTTTACAAATGACTATACGAAATGATTCTGCATATGTTAAAATTTTATTTAAATAGTTCTGCAACTTGCTTTTTTATGTTTTTGAGGTCTATCTACTATTAGGGTCCGTGTTCAAAGGAATGAGGCTGATACAAAAGTGAAGGTCAAGCAAAGCTTTATTTTGCACCAAGCATCAGAATTTCACTGGCCAGGCCAGGGTCATCTCTAAGGAGAGAACGACCTTGCCTAGTTTCCCAGGCTAGCTTTTATAGGGCAAACCCCCAAACCACAATCTGACCAGGGTCAAGTACCTACCTGAGTTAATTTGCATCGTCATTGTTCAAGATCTGAGATGTTAGTGACAGTTGGGCACTCCCACCTGTAAGTACCACCCATTCTTAATTTGCATCTCCATTGTTTCCCTGACCGGGAGGTTAGGGGGGTTAAATGATTGGACATCTCCCCCAATTTGGCTTGCCTTTGTTTTCCAGGGGCTGTTTGCCCATATTTCCTGGAGCTGTTTTTCTGCGTAAACAAGATGGCAGCTTGGACATCTAAATAAGTCCTTACATCTACATTGATACCTATAAATTGGGTTCATTCAGGGGCTTCTGGGTGACTTAGTCAGTTAAGCATGATCTGCCTTTGACTCAGGTCAGTATCCCAAGACAGGGATGGAGTCCCACAACCAGCTCCCAGATCAGTGGGGAGCCTGTTTCTCTCTCTCCCTCTGCTGCTGCCCCTGCTTGCGTGTGCATGTGCACTCTCTCTCTCTCTCTCTGTCAAATAAATAAAAGCTTTTTTAAAAAATTGAGCTCAGGGCGCCTGGGTGGTTCAGTGGTTTAAAGCCTCTGCCTTCAGCTCGGATCATGATCCCAGGGTCCTGGGATTGAGGCCCGCGTCGGGCTCTCTGCTCATCAGGGAGCCTGCTTCCTCCTCTCTCTGCCTGCCTCTCTGCCTACTTGTGATCTCTCTCTCTCTCTGTGATATATATAAATAAAAATCTTTAAAAAAAAATTGAGCTCATTCATATCAATAGTTCTATAGCACTCCATCATGTAACTGTAACAGCATATCCACGAGCAACTTAGTTGTTTCTGTGTTTTTCTTTTGTAAACAATGCTTCACTAACATCCTATACATGTGTGAGGTCTCAGGCCTATACTTGGAAGTATAATTGCTGGATCTTACAGATAATGATTGCTATGGGTTGAAATGCATCCCCTCAAAATACAGGTTTAAGTTCTAATCCCAGGTACCTGTGAATGTGACTAATTTGCAAGTTGAGTCTTTGCAGATGCAATCAATTTAAGATGAAACTATTAAGGTGGGCCCTAATTCAATATGAGTCATGTCCTACAAGAAGAGACCAGCCATACACACAGGGAGAAAATACCATGTGAAGACAAAGGCAGAGATTGAGTGATCTAATTACCAGCCAAGGAGTTGCCTGCTGGCAATGGCCAGAAGAGAGGCAGGGAACAGATTTCTGTCTCAGAGCCTCCAGAAGGAATGAACCCTGCTGACACCTCGATTTGGGGCTTCTAGCCTCCAGAACTATAAAAGAATAAGTTTCTGTTGTTTTAAATCATCCAGTTCGTGGTACTTTGTTAGAAGCAGCTATAACAAACTAATCTAATGCTGGCATCAAAAGTCATGGCCTTTGGGAGCATAGGTTGAGGCCAGAGAGAGAGCAGATGAGTCTGGGACAGTCAACTGGGGCTGGTCTGGGAAGGACCTAGAACATGACCTTGGATAGGTGTTTATTTTTTCATTCAGGCAGTGAGATGCCACAGGAGATAAATTAAATCAGCAAGGCACACAGTTTACTTGGGGTTTTTAGAAGTGTCAGGAAAACAGCCAGAGCTGACTGACTTGTTTGAATCATTCAACTTATGATACCCCAAATTTACTCACTTTTTCCTTTAAAGTGATTGATTCCCTCCACACACAACTGCAAAGATTTGACAAACAAAAGTTTGTCATTAATAACCACGGGTTATCTTGTGCTACTAAACCAGGCTGTTTTTAGACATAATCGGCTAATCTCACTTAATCCTCACAAATACCCTCACGAGACGGCCTCGTTATCCTCTACAAACAGGGATAAAGAAACTCAGGAAGAAGTGAGGTGATTTGCACTTAGCGAAATATTCCCCTAAAGATTGAGGACAAGCAACCTTGGTTACCGGCGGTACCTCAGGAAGCAAATTACTTCGCCTACACCAGCCCACATTTTCCCAGCTTTCAAAGTGGCATGATAGCAGCTGTACTGTCCCGTCCGTCATAATTAAACGAAAGCTTTCCAGGCGCTACGAACCGCGATAAACCGCACTGTCACCATTCTCCGGGACCACGTGGCACGGGGGTGCAGACCTGGCAACTGGCAGACACACCGTTCGGCGCAAGACGCCTCGCCGCTGCGCTCCGGCCACCAGAGTGCGCTGTGACGACGCTCGGGCCGGCGGACGGCCGCTCTAGCCGCGCCAGGAAAGTCGCTGTCCTTACCTTCAGCCGGAGCCCGCGCCTTGGTGTCTGCGCCCGCTGGCCCTGCGCTCCGTCCTGCAGCTACCCACTGCCTCCTTGCCGCCCGCCATGGCCCTGCTGCACTCCGGCCGCGTCCTGTCCGGGGTCGCCGCCGCTTTCCACCCCGGCCTCGCTGCTGCGGCTTCCACCAGAGCCAGGTAAGCAGAGGAGACGGAGACGGAACTGGGGACGACAGGCCTGCCCAGCCGGGCTGCGGACGCCCCAGGACACCTACCCCTGCCCCCCCCCCAAGCACAAGCGCGAATACCATACACACACATTCTCTGACACTCCCCGGCTTCACTGGGGGCTGATAATTGAGCGTCGGCGCCTCAAAGTGACCGTCGGGGTCCTACAACCCACCCCTCCCTTGCCCCCAGGACCGTAGGAGAACGGGCCAACGCGTTCCCCCAGGGTTAGGAAGTGTGGCCCTCTACGGTATCCGGACTCCCATTCATGGGTAGGGGGGGTCACGAGACGCGGATTCGGCGCCGTGGGGGTGGGGGTGGGGTAGAAAGGGAGAACACGCGGGGTTGCAGTGCCGGCCGGCCTGGCGCGGATTGGCTGCGCCGCCGAGATTGCCTCGCCGCGATTGGCTGCGGCGCGGAGGGGCGCGAGTGCCCTTGATGGGCTGCCCTGGGGCACGGTGGGGCTCACCTGTCGTGGCCATGTTCGGGCCTGAGCAGGGTTGGCAGGGCCGGGGAAGGGCAGGGGGATAGGAAGTACATGGCAGGAAGGCTCCCGCGGCTCTGGCTTTCAGGCCCAGCTTTCGTTCCTGCATCCCCTAACCTTGGTGCGTGGCATCCTTTCTCCCTCCCGCCCCCCCCACCATGTTACCGCCTCAGTCGTCGGTGACCCCTAGGTCGTGTGGCCTTTGCTTGGAAAAGGGTCAGGGTGTAGTTCCCCTCCGTTTTGTTTGACTCCAAGGAAGTCGCCGTTCTCTCGCGCTCTGCACTCATTTAGTAAATTGTCACCTCAGTTTCTCAGAGCCAGGTGCTAGACCAGATGCTAAGTCTGAAGGAGACACAGGTGTCACTCAAAAAAATTTAAAATCTGTAATTTCACACTGTATGCTAAGTGTTGCAACAAAAAAGTACGGAATTTAAAACAAATTAGCAATTCCTTCCTGGTGGAGACCCGAGCCAGGCGATAAATTCACTTAAGGCAATTTGGCACAATATCCTTAAGTACCACCTAATGAGGAACCTAGTCTCCAACCCACCTCCAGCCAGATAGGGACTGCAAGGAGCAAACCCCTGCCTGGCCTGTTCCGCGTGCCTTGATTGTTTGCGTGTCGTCTTCAAGCCAGAACAGTTTGTCCTTTATGCAGCCTCACACTGTTGACAGTACAGTTTTGCTTGGGCTCTCACATTTTCTCTCTCCCTGATTTAGCTCCTCCTTGGCCCCCTATCAAGATGTGCTCTTTAAGCCAGCCTATCTAGTGGACCAGATTTACAGACGGGTTGTCATTTATGCAGCAAATTTGGAGAAGAGAAAGGGGTGCATAAAATGATGGGCAAGAGAAAATCTTTCAACTGCTTTGGCTGGTGGCCTACAGCTTAGTGCTTTGTGAAAATCCCTATGGGTGTGGCCTTTTAGTCATTCTTTGAGTTTGAGTGGCTGACTCATTTTTCTTTTCTGTCTTTTCACAATGAGAATGTAAGTTCCGTGAGAGCAGAAACTTTACCAACTTTGGTCACTGATATAAACTCTTAAAATACTTGAGAATCTGCGGCTGAGACAGCATTGTTTGGGTTTAAACAACGATAGGTGATTGATAGAGCCAGATGCTGTTTTCTGGCGGTGACTGCTAAGTATTCAGACAAGGAAGTGCACTGCTGCCACTGTGAAAGTGATCTTTACCAAAATCCAAAGGGAAAACTTTTAAAATAAACTCGGCTAACTGAAGTTTCTTTTTTCTTTTTTAAACCGCTCATTTTAATACAGTTCAACCTTGGCAGTCAGTATTCTGAGGAACTGAGGATTTATCCTATGAAATAGTTAGATGATGTTGGGTCATTTAAATGAAACTGTAAGTTTAGATGTTTCATTTGTCTTCATTTTTTAAACAGAAAGCACTCAGTATTTAACCTTGTCTTGCTGACTGTACTGTGAAAACATTGTGACATGAGATCAGGCTTCGTCTCAGGTCAACAAAGAAAGGAAGATACGCTAATGTGTTTTGATTTATAATGATCTTAATTACTTTGGTTATTTGATTTTTAGTGAAATAACTGAAGGAGTATCATGAGACCCTTTATGAAAGGCCGTGTACTCTCGTTGTCAAGTAAAAATCTTGAAAAGGGGGAGTACTTCTGGGTAACTTGGTTGAGTGATTTTTGGTTTTTTTGACTCAGGTCATGATCTCAGGGATGTGGAGCTGAGCCCCGAGTTGGGCTCTGCTCTCAGTGGAGGGTCTGCTTAAAGAGACCCTCTCTGCACTCACACTCGCTCTCTCACTCTCAAATAAATAAATAAAAATCTTTAAAAAAAAAAAAAAAAGAAGGCAGTGTGCACTAGTGGTATAATAACCAGTATTAGAAATCAAAGTTATAATATCATATTTGTCATTTTTAGCTCATGATTATGAACAAATTAAATTCTCCTCTTACTTTAAAATAAGAGTGTGGGGCGCCTGGATGGCTCAGTTGGTTAAGCGACTGCCTTCGGCTCAGGTCATGATCCCGGAGACCAGGGATCGAGTCCCACATCGGGCTCCCTGCTCGGCGGGAAGCCTGCTTCTCCCTCTCTCACTCCCCCTGCTTGTGTTCCCTCTCTG
>PITA01026105.1:0-23199 GCA_004023965.1 Spilogale gracilis
CCTGAATTGCCCACACATTTGGTGCAAGGAAGCAAGATACACAGATGGTTTTTTTTTGACTTAACTGCCTTCCTTTGGTAAACACAGGCCTTGTAAAGGCATCAATCACCAGGGGGTCTTAGATCTGTAGAGGCCTAAGTCGCCAGGGAGTTTCAGAGCCTGTTCTGCTGGCCTTGAGGCTAAGCAGGCCCTAACAGTCTGTACTGCCAGAAACAAACAACCGTAGTGGTCGCTTTTCACTGTACCAGTACTGGAGGCCATCCCTCGACCAGGCCAGAATGCTTTCCCTCTGCTCAGATTTTGGGAAACTCGACCTGCAGGGTTTGGAGAAGGCCTCCCTCTTCTGTCTCTTCCGGTTTTGAGACTGGCTTATACAGGAGGTGTTCACCCACTGCTGCCACAAACATCTGCACAGCGGGTTGCCCCAAAGTCTTTCTGTGCCATTTGCCCCTTGTACCCAGGTTTCCTCTCCAGATAGTTTTTCCATAGTCCTTAGCAACAGTGAAAATTGGGCTCCCGTGTCCATCAAAATGTCAATTGATCTCTTCTCTACCTTAACTCTAATCTGAGGTTCGGGAAGGGTTTCTGAACCATGGCCCCTTCAGTCCTTGGTGGCCAGCATTGCTGTTTTCTTCTTAGGGAATTTCCTGCCCCAGTGTCCTTTCTCCTTGCAATAAGCACACTGATCTGAATCTAAGTCTTAGCTTTTGCTTTTTCCGTGTTTAAGCTTTTCCTTCCATTGACCATGTCCTATTTGCCTGTTCCTTTTCCACTGGCGTCTTCTTGCTTCATGTAATGCCAAAACCTTAACTATTTTTTTAGTCTGCCTTTCTTCCCCTGTGCATTCCTGTTGTCTGCTATGCTTATTAATTCAGCCAAGTTTTCCCTTTAAACCCCTCAATTTTCTGTAATTTCTTTCTTATGTCTGGGGCTGACTGGCTAGCAAAGGCCAAGTTAATTGCCCTCTGGTTTTTGGGTGCCTCAGATCATTCAGGCTGTACATTTTATAGGCTTCAATAAGCCTTTCCAGAAAAGCCCTTGGGGACTTATCCTTATCTTGAGTCACCACACTGATCTTAGATAAATTTATGGGCCTCCTTGGAGCCACCCAGAGCCCCCTCAACAGAGCCTGGTGGTAGAAATGGAGACTCTACTTACCTTTACATGAATCTCCTTGCAGATGAAACTTGTTTTGCAAGAAAATCACAATTGTAAAAACTCAAAAACAGACATTGCCAATGATCCAATTTGAGAGGTTCCACAATAGGATTGATAAGGAAGCTTAGTTATTCTATGATACAGAACATTTCAATAGTCAGAAGACTTAATGATGATCTTGTGCTATTACATTAAAACTTTAGGTAGGGCACATTACCTCCAGAATAGTTATAGCACCCATTTAAATGTAACCCAACTTCTCATTTGTTTAACAGTACTTCCCAAGTGACTTAGCAAACTAAATAAAAGACCTAATAAATTAAGAAGACTTCCTTTATGATTTAAAAGTATGGTAAAACCTTAGAGTTTTAAAGCACAAGCCTAAATAGGATTAGGGATTTCAAAGAGGTGATAAATGCAAATCACAGAAACTGGTTTCTCCCAGCAGGCAAAGAGAGCAACTATTTACATTTTCTTATCAAGAGCAGACCAACAATGGGAGAAAACCTTGCCTTTTGAACAAAGAGAAAGCAGAGTTTCAATCTTATACTTTAAAACCCATTCATTTCAATCTTGGTCCCTGCGACCACATTTAAAGTTCCGTTCCAGGGGCGCCTGGGTGGCTCAGTTGGTTAAGCAACTGCCTTCGGCTCAGGTCATGATCCCGGAAACCCAGGATTGAGTCCCACATCGGGCTCCCTGCTTGGCGGGAAGCCTGCTTCTCCCTTTCTCACTCCCCCTGCTTGTGTTCCCTCTCTCACTGTGTTTCTCTCTATCAAATAAATAAAATCTTAAAAAAATAAAACAAAAAAAATTCCATTCCAAAGTTTTCCTTCCACAAACCTTTTACAACTTTCCTTTGCATTCGGATTTTACCCCACGCCAACTTTTTTTCCCCAAGCCATTTTTTTTTCCCCAAACAACCATCTCATTTAGGACAACATTACCTTCTTTTACCTTCAACAAAAATGCATTCCTATTCTTTATCTTTTTTACATATCTCCTACTTTTCCACATACAGAGTTGCTTCCCTTATTTCCATTGGTCTTAGTTATAGTCAGCAGAATTTTGCACTCTTTAGAAACCTTAATCTCCAGTGAAGACTAAGGAGTAACTGATTGTAAACTGTTACACCAGAATTCACTTTTCTGCGACGGGCCGCCCGCCCGCAGCTCCTGCTCACACTAGGCAGAGCCTCCAGGGCCCAGGGAGCCTCCTTGGCCACTGCTGCTGCAACGCTTTTGGTGCCGTGGACCCGGGTGCTCCAGGAGCCTCTGGTGCCCACTCTGACACCCGTGCATGGCCCACCTGGCCTCAGCCACGGCCATTTTGCTCCCATGGGCTGACCGGACACAGCTTCCTGCCAGTCAGCAGGCCCTGCCACTATGGCGCCCCGCCTGACAGCTCAGAGTGCTGCTGCCTCTCTGGCCATAGCCACAGCACAGCGGTGGAGTCCTACAGACACACTCACACACTCAGGCACTCATCACAATCAAACAGATTGGACAACCCCCCCCCCCCGGGTACCCCTGACCAAGGGGAGGTGATCAGGCTCCCCTTCTGTCATATAGGATGGGTCTTCAAACATGACTGCCTAGGCTAGGGGACTCAAACCCCTGGTGACTGCCTAGCCCAGGGGGACCCCGAAACCCTTGGCAACCACAGATGGGGATTTTCTCGGTCCCCTGAGAACAGTCTTCCAACTCCATGGAAGCAAAACCAAAAGCTAGACGACAGCCTCACGCCAACCGGCGGGAGTGACCTGTCTCACTTGGACCAAAGGGATTCCACATCCCTCGTTTCAGACCGAGGGGATTCCATGTCCCTCCAGAGAGGATCAGAATATCTTCTGAATCCTCCAGCCCTTGGTCCACTAGTGCATCCACCTAGACCACATAAGGTACTACCAGAATAATGAGCTCACACAAGAGAGAGAAAACAAACACACAGACACTCACCATGGCCAGTCTCTTTGGGTCAGGGTCCCTCTAGGCCTTGGGGATCCCTGGTGAGCCCCCAAATGTTATGCCCAGATTACGAGCTCCCCAAAGACCACCAGGGAGTCACTGAGTCTGATGCAAAAGCAAAGAGCCTTTATTCAAGCAAGCTTGGGCTCAGTCTCCCATATCCACTGAGGCAGCAGCAAGATGCTGAGAAAAGAGAAGGAGCCCAGAGTTTTGAGAGCACAGTTGTTTTATGGGGGTCTGAGGGCAGTTGGTGGGGTGAAGTTCATGGCTTATGCTGATTGGCCTGGAGCCAGTGGGTCTGGTAGTGAGATGTGGTGAACTTAACTTGGACTTTAGTAATGTACTTCCATATTCTTAATTGGCTAACTCAGGGGTGGGCAAGGCCCGGGTTGGGCAATATTCTTACTTTTGCACGTGGTTTTTCTGGGGAGGGGTCAAGCTGGGGATTTGCACAAAATGGAGTCAGTCTTATTATGCCCTTTCAATATACATTACATCATTTAATATAAATAATAGATGCTTCAGAGGTAATCAGTTTTGAAAAATAAAATATGCTATCCTGTACATAGAGATAGGCTTACTGAGCCACAATGAGTGAAACAGGATCTTTGAAGTGTTTTCCAGAATAAGAATTCATCCAGGGAACCTGGGTGGCTCAGTTGGTCAAGCCACTGCCTTTAGCTCGGGTCGTGATCCCAGAGTCCCAGGGTTGAGTCCCACATCTAGTCCCACATTAGGTTCCCAGTTCTGCAGGGAGTCTGATTCTCCCTCTGACCTTCTCTCCTCTCATGCTCTCTCTCACTCTTTCTCTCTGTCTCAAATAAATAAATAATATATTTTTTAAAAAATTCATACAAAGACCCCCGGCCCTTGGTCTCCCTGGCATAGACATAAACCCAAGGCCAGAGTAAGGAGATCAGTCCCTGGCTACTTCAAGTACTTCTGTTTGTATTCAGGACTTGTTTAACTACTGAATACACAGTACAGTGAGCCCTGTTCAATTTCTCCAAATCCTACATAGGTGGAACTATACCAATAGGTTTATCATTATTTAGGGCTTTAAGTGGCAGTGAGCTTTAAGATTAAGTTGAATAAACAGAATGTCCTTGGTTATAACTTCCTTCTGCTAGAGGCTTTTACATCTCTCTACTTGGTTCAGTGAAGTTGGTTGTCAGTGTTCCTTGTGCTCCTGTGGAAAAAGGTGTATCTCCCATTAGCAGTACTTTTGTCTCCACTAAAATGAAAGAAAAGAAAAACAACACAGAGTACAAATCAAGGAATACCCCTTTGGGCTAATCTTTGAGTTATTTCCCTTGGGTCATCTGTGTACTTAATGATGGATTTTTCTGCCACACTACAGAACTGAGCAAATCCATCCTTTCTTTCAGCCGAAAACACCTACACCTCAGTAATAGCTTTGCTCAAAGGAAAGGGAGAACTGTTTCATATGAAAATTGGGCAACCAAACAAAAATTCTGGTAGAAGTTCCCACAAACAACAGCTGGTGTCAAGCCATGCATTCAAGGAAAGATTTGAATTTGAAGACTTGGGGGGAAGGGTTGCCAGAATGATCCTCTTATTTGATTAACCAGATTGATTTTTCTAATCAAGTATTAAGAAAGAATCAGGTGGCTCAGATGATTTGGACCAGTCTGTGTAATAGGGATTTCTTTGACACTTTCCTAAAGAGAAGCATAGCCTATTTGAGTGATGACATAGGTTCACTATGATCAGCCCAGAGCATTTTACAAGGACATATATATATATTTTTTGGAACAGTCTCTAAAATGAGTTGGGGAAGGCAGTTGTGAGCTTTGGAATATGGAATCTCTATGATGTGGGGGGAAAGGCAGAAGGAAATGTAGATAAAATTAAATTTCCTTATAACCTGCCGCACATTGACAGATACTCGAGGCAGCCAGAATATAACATTCCCCCAGGAACTCCCAACTATCTTAATGTCAATGCTTTGCTAGAGGCAAAAACAGCCTTAGCTTGACAATAACTAGTCTTTCAGGATCCTGTGAGTCTTAGTATGTGAAAGTCCTTTTGGAAAAGTCCCTTTTTGCCCCCCACCTCCAAAGTATATAATCAGCCATTTCTCACAACCCCAGGGCCACCCATTCTGCCACAGGTCCTGTTCCCATGCTTTAATAAAACCACCTTTTTGTGTGCCAGAGATGTCTCAAGAATTGCTTCTTGGCCAACAGCTCTGAACTGCAACATTTCCACATTATGTTAGCTTTCTTACATGGGGCTTTGACTCTTTTTGTCTGGACTCTGAGCCTCAGTGAAAACTTGGCAAGTAATTCCTCTTCTCTTCCTTTACTTTCATTTCAGGGACTTTTCTTACTACAACACCTTTATATTGCAGGCTACAATCCTTTACTCTGTGGCTACTCTGTAGGGAGGAGTAAACCTGCATTTTGGTCAGAAGTTAATACCATGTCTGGAATGGTAATAAGACCCAGAAACTTGATGCCTTCTCCTTATTCCTGTCCTTATACAGTCTGTGTTGAGCATGGGACAGCTACCTAAGTGACTATCATGACTACCAATCTTTTTTTTGTTGTTACTTAAATTTTTTTTCCAGTGTTCCAAGATTCATTCCCCATTCCCCACACCCAGTGCTCCACGCTTTAGGTGTCCCCAGTACCCACCACCAGGCTCTCCCATCCCTCCACCCCCATCCCTCCAAGTCCCTCAGTTTGTTTCTATGTCCAAAGTCTCTGTTGTTTCGTTTCTCTCCCTGGATTACCCTACTTCCCATTTACTTTCCTTCTCCCACTGTCCTCCAGGTTACCCCTCATGCACCGCAAACTTTAAGACTCCTGTGTGAGGTTTCCTCCTCACTGGTCTAAAGCGATCCCCTCCATATCCCTGGTCTAGTCACTTCTGGCTGTAAGACCTCCGCTGGAGCCAGCCAAAAGCAGTACCCAACTGAATTAAAACACAAATAGGGACCATTTCCTAGAGAAGTTGGCTATAGAGACTTCACCTGTTGAAATGTCACTTAGACCATGATGGGTTTCTTTTTTCTTTAATGAAACATATTATTTTTATTTTTGCCTTTAAATTTTTTGTTTAAAATCAATTCAATTAACATATACTGTACTATTAGTTTCAGAAGTAGAATTCAGCGATTCATCAGTTGCATACAACACACAGTGCTCATTACATCAAGTGCCCTCCTTAATGCCCACTACCCAGTTACACCATCCTCACACCCACCTCCCCTCCAGCAACCCTCAGTTTGTTACATATAATTAAGAGTCTGTTATGGTTTACCTTCCCCTCTGTTTTCATCTTATTTTATTTTTCCTTCCCTTCCCCTATGTTCATCTGTTTTGTTTTTCAGATTCCACATATGAGTGAAATCATATGGTATGTATTTTTCTCTGACTGACTTATTTCACTTAGCATAATACCCTCTAGTTCTATTCACCTCATTTCAAATGGTAAGATTTCATTTTTCATGGCTGAGTAGTATTCCATTGTACATATATACACCATATCTTTCATCAATCTATCCATCTGTTGATGGACATCTGGGCTCTTTCCATATTTTGGCTATTGTGGACACTGCTGCTATAAACATTGGGGTGCATGTACCTTTTTGAATCACTGTGTTTGTATCCTTTAGATAAATGCCTACTAGTGCAATTTCTGGGTCATGGGATAGCTCTATTTTAAACTTTTTGAGGAACCTCCATATGGTTTTCCAGAGTGCTTACACCAGTTTGCATTCCCACCACCAGTGTAAGAAAGTTCCCCTTTCTCTGCATCCTCATCAGCATCTGTCATTTCCTGAATTGTTAATTTTAGCCATTCTGACTGATGTGCAGTGGTATTCTCAATGTGGTTTTGATTTGTATTTCTCTGATGCTGAGTGATGTTGAGCATTTTCTCATGTATTGATGGCTGTTTATATGTCTTCTTTGGAGAAATGTCTGTTTATGTCTTCTGCCCATTTCTTGACTGGATTTGTTTTGTTTTGTTTTGTTTTGTTTTTTTGGGTGTTGAGTTTGATAAGTTCTTTATAGATTTTGGATACTGCCCTTTATCTGATAAGACATTTGCAAATATCTTCTCCCATTCTAGAGGCTACCTTTTGGTTTTATTGACTATCTCCTTTGCTGTGTAGAAGTTTTTTAACTTGATGAAATCTCAATAGTACGTTTTTGCTTTTGTTTCTCTTACCTTTGGAGACATGTCTAGCAAAAACTTAATGCGGCTGAAGTCAAAGAGGTTGCTGCCTGTGTTCTACTCTAGGATTATGATGGATTCCTGTCTCACATTTAGGCCTTTCAACCATTTTGAGTTTATTTTTGTGTGTAGCATGAGAAAGTCGTCTGGTTTCATTCTTCTGCATGTGGCTGTCCAATTTTCCCAACACCATTTGTTGAAGAGACTGTCTTTTATACATTGGATATTCTTTCCTGCTTTGTCAAGGATTAATTGACCATAGAGTTGAGGGTCCATGTCTGGGTTCTCTATTCTGTTCCATTGATCTATATGTCTGCTTTTGTGCCAGTACCATACTGTTGAGGATTACAGCTTTGTAGTATAACTTAAAGTCCGGAATTGTGATGCCACCAGCTTTGGTCTTCTTATTCAACATTCCTTTGGCTATTTGGGATCTTTTCTGGTTCCATATAAATTTTAGGATTATTTGTTCCAACTCTTTGAAAATGTTGATGGTATTTTGATAGGGATTGCATTAAATGTGTAGATTGCTCTAGGTAGCATAGACATTTTAACAATATTTGTTCTTCCATCCATGAACATGGAATGTTTTCCCATTTCTTTGTATCTTCCTCAATTTCTTTCATTAATGTTCTATAGTTTTCAGAGTACAGATCCTTTACCTCTTTGGTTAGATTTATTCCTAGGTATCTTATGGTTTTCAGTGCAATTGTCAATGGAATCAATTCCTTGATTTCTCTTTCTTCTGTTCCATTGTTAGTGTGTAGAAATACAACTGACTTCTGCATATTGATTTTATATACTGTCACTATGCTGAATTCCTGTATCAGCTCTAGCTATTTTTTTTTCTGGAATCTTTCAAGTTTTCTATGTAGAGTATCATGTCATCTGCAAAGGGTGCAAACTTGGCTTCTTTGCTGATTTGGATGCCTTTTATTTCTTTTTGTTGTCAGATTGCTGAGGCTAGGACTCCCAGTACTATGTGGAACAACAGTGGTAGGAGTGGACATCCATGTTGTGCTCTTGACCTGAGGGGAAATGTTCTCCATTTTTCCTCGTTGAGGATGATATTTACAGTGGGTTTTTCATATATGGCTTTTATGATATTGACTTATGTTCCTTCTATACCTACATGGCAGAGAGTTTTTATCAAAAAACTGCTGTATATTGTCAAATGCTTTTTCTGCATCTATAGAGAAGATCATATGGTTCTTGTCCTTTCTTTTATTAATGTGGTTATCACATTGATTTGCAAATGTTGAACCACCCTTATAGCCCAAGAATAAATCCCACTTGGTCAAGGTGAAAAATCCCTTTAATGTACTGTTGTCTCTTATTAACTAGTATCTTGGTGAGAATTTTTGCATCCATGTTCATCAGGGATATTGCTCTGTAATCCTCTTTGTTAGTGGGGTCCTTGTCTGGTTTGGGTATCAAGGTAATGCTGGCCTCATAGAATGAGTTTGGAAGTTTTCCTTCCATTTCTATCTTTTTAAACAGCTTCAGAAGAATAGGTATTAAATCTTCTTTAAATGTTTGGTAGAATGCTGTTGGGAGGGGCACCTGGGTGGCTCAGTTGGTTAAGCAACTGCCTTCGGCTCAGGTCATGATCCTGGAGACCCGGGATCGAGTCCCACATCGGGCTCGCTGCTCGGTGGGAAGCCTGCTTCTCCCTCTCTCACGCCCCCTGTTTGTGTTCCCTCTCTGGCTATGTTTCTCTCTGTCAAATAAATAAAATCTTTAAAAAAAGTACTAAAAAAAAAAAAAAAGAATGCTGTTGGGAGACCATCCAGCATTGGACTCTTGTTTGTTGGGAGATTTTTGTTACTGATTCATTTTCTTTCCTGGTTATGGATCTGTTCAGGTTTTCTATTTTTTCCTGTTTCAGTTTTGGTAGTTTATATAATTCTAGGAATGCATTAATTTCTTCCAGGTTGCCTAATTTGTTGGCATATAACTGCTCATAATCTTGTTTTATAATTGTTTGTATTTCTTCAGTGTTGGTTGTGATCTTTCCTGTTTCATTCATGACTTTATTCATTTGCGTCATTTCTCCTTTCTTTTTATAATTCTGGCTAGGGGTTTATTGATCTTATTAACTCTTTCACAGAACCAGCTCCTGGTTTTGCTGATTGGTTCTACTGGGGTTTTTTTGTTTTGTTTTGTTTTGTTTTTTTATTTTTTTTTATTTCTATACCATTGATTTCTGCTCTAATCTTTATTATTTCTCTTATTCTGATGGATTTAGACTTTATTTGCTGTTCTCTTTCTAGTTCCTTTAGGTATAAGGTTAGATTGTATACTTGAGACCTTTTTGTTTCTTGGGTAAGGCCTATATTACTATATACTTCCCTCTTAGGAACACCTTTGCTGCATCCCAAAAGTTCTGAACTGTCATGTTTTCAGTTTCATTTGCTTTCATGTATTTTTTAATTTGTCTTTAATTTCCTGATTGACCCATTTATTCTTTAGTAGGATCCTCTTTAACCTCCATACATTTGTGGTATTTCCAATTTTTTTTCTTGTAGTTAACTAAGTTTTAAAATATTGTGGTCTGAAAATTATGAATGGTATAGTCTCATTCTTTTGGTATCAGCTGGGACCTGATTTGGGACCCAATATGTGATCTATTCTGGAGAATGTTCCATGGGCACTTGAGAAGAATGTCTATGCTGCTGCTTTAGGATAAAATGGTCTGAATATATCTGTGAAGTCCCTCTGATTCAGTGTGTCATTCAGAGCTCTTGTTTCCTTGTTGATATTCTACTTAGATGACCTTTCTATTGTTATGAATGGGGTGGTGTTAAAGTTATCTACAATTATTTTATTATCAATGTGTTTCTTTAAATTTTGTATTAATTGGTTTATATAATCAGTTGCTTCTAATTTAGGGGCATAAATATTTACAATTGTCAGAATTTCTTGTCTGATAGACCCTTTTATTATGATATAGTGTCCTTCTTCATCTCTTATTACAATCTTTGGTTTAAAATCCAGTTTGTCTGCTGTAAGGATGGCTATTCCAGCTTTCTTTTGCTGTCCATTGACATGATAAATGGTTCTCAACACGCTCACTTTCAATCTAGAGGTGTCTTTGTGTTTAAAATGAGTCTCTTGTAACCAGCATATCAATGAGTATTGTTTATTTATCCATTCTGATACCCCATGTTTTTTGATTGGAACATTTAGTTCATTTTCACTTAGAATAATTATTGAAAGGTATGAGGTTAGTATCATTGTATTTAACCTGTAAAGTCATTGTTACTGTATATGGTCTCTATTCCTCTCTGATCTTTGTTATATTTGGGCTCTCTTGTTGCTCAAAGGATCCCCTTTAATATTTCTTACAAGACTGATTTAGTGTTCACAAATTCCTTTAGTTTTTGTTCATCCTTGAAACTATCTCTCCTTCTATTCTGAATGACAGCTTTTCAGCATAAAGTATTCTTGGCTGCATAGTTTTCCCATTTGGTACATTAGATATATCATATAAGTCCTTTCTGACCTGCCAGGTCTCTGTGGACAGGTCTGCTGCTAACCTTATGTTTCTACCCTTATAGGTTAAGGATCTCTTCTTTTGAAATGCTTTTAGGATTTTGTCTTTATCTTTGAAATTTGCAAGCTTCTCTATTATATGTCAAGGTGTTGACCTATTTTTATTATTTTGAGGGGATTCTCTGTGCCTCCTGGACTTGAATGCCTGTTGCCTTCCCCAGATTAGGGAAGTTTTCAGCTATACTTTGTTCAAATAAATCTTCATCTTTCTCTTCCACTCATTCTTCATCTTCTGGGACTCACTTTAAGTGGACCCAATTGGAACATAACTTGGTATTTAAACTAATTTAAGTTTGTTGGTTTAATTAAGAAAGACATGTATTTAGAGTTATCAGCATTAAATATGAAACTTTCATTCTATCTAGGTTAACTGAAGGTCAAATAGGCTCATGTTATCTCTGTTGCAATTTGTCATCAAAAAGATTTAAAATGGTGGTGAATTTTGTTGGTCTCAAAGTTGACATGGGTAATTGTTAAGATAGCGTTCAAAGTCTTTGGTAACCTGAAACTTTAAATTTTTGCTTCAATAATAAATGGGATTGAATTCTAGGCCTTTTATAAATGAGATAAAATATTAAATCATTGATTACTAAACATAGATTTGTGTTTTTGGCTCTTTATTGTAGAAAACTAAGGATACTTGGGTCTGTTGGTACACACCGTGCTTTATTAAAAGATATGAAAAAACATGGGGTGTTTTTGGAAGGGAGGGGGTGGAGTAATGGGTGAGCCTGGTGGTGGGTATTAAGGAGGGCACATATTGAGTGGAGGACTGGGTGTGGTGCATAAACAATAAATCTTGGTACACTGAAAAAGTAAAATAAAATAAATTATTTTTTAAAAAAAGAAAAAACATGTTTTTAAAATTATGAAATGTATTAATAAATTAGCCATCTAAAGAAATCTGGTATAGCAGCTCATGATTGATTACTACTTAGTTTTCACTAGAGACTAAGGTTTCAAGAGTTAAAATACTGCTAAATGTAATTAAGACTGATGGAAACAAGGAAAGCAACTCTGTATGTAGAAAAGTAGGAGATATGTAAGAAAGGTATAAGGAATGGGAATACATTTTTTGTTGAAAGTAATTTTGTGGGGCGCCTGGGTGGCTCAGTTGGTTAAGCAACTGCCTTCGGCTCAGGTCATGATCCTAGAGACCCAGGATCGAGTCCCGCATCGGGCTCCCTGCTCTGCGGGAAGCCTGCTTCTCCCTCTCTCACTCCCCCTGCTTGTGTTCCCTCTCCGGCTGTGTTTCTCTCTGTCAAATAAATAAAATCTTTAAAAAAAAAAAAAAGAAAGTAATTTTGTCCTAAATGAGACAGGTAGTTTGGAAAGAAAAGACTTGAGACAAAGTCTGAATGCAAAACAAAGTTGTAGAATGTTTATGAAAGGAAATCTTTGGGAAGTAATATCATATGTGGTCAGACTAAGTTAAAGTGAATAGATTTTAAAAGTATACTGGAATAAGATTGAAATTCTGCTTTTCTTTATGTTTGAAAGACTAAGTTTTCTTGGATTATTGATCTCTTGAGAGGAGAATATAAACAATTTTTTTCTCCTTTGTCTGCCTAGAAAACCAAAACGTATGTTTTGCCTGTATCAGGTCTTTGATTATTTAAATCTCAATGTTAAAGGAGCTAAGATTTCTAACAACTATATAACTTTGCATATTTGCCTTTGGAATCTCTTATTGTCACTTTGGTTGAATAAATAATTAAGTTGTGTAATGATCTGTAATCCTATTTAGGCATGTACTTTAAAACTTTTGAAGTTTTTTTTAAAGATTTTTTTATTTGACAGAGTGAGAGAGCACAAAGAGGGAGGGTAGCAGGCAGAGGGAGAGGGAGAAGCAGGTTCACTGCTGAGCAGAGAGCCTGGGCCCAAGGTAGGGCTTGAACCCAGAACCGTGGGATCATGACCTGAGCCAAAGGCAGATGCTTAGCTGACTGAGCCACCCAGGTGAACTGGGTTTTTGATATGTTTAAAATTGGTAAAAAATTTCCAGAACTGTCCAAACTAAGGACAATTATTTTTTGTGACTCTTGTTTGAAACATTGCTTGTTCCCTAATATTTGTTCTTCCAGATTAAGGAAACTTTCTCTTAAGATATCCATGATATACAGAAATCAGATAAAATATTCTTCTGTGAAAAAACTGAAGTGTTTAACTTTTCTTTCTACCTAAATGCACTTTTCTTTCTACCTAAATGCTCTGAAATTAAAAAAAAATTCTTAGTGAGTGTTCTTTCTTTGGTGGCAATTACAGTTCTTTGCATAAGTTCAATAAGAATCTATTATCTTTGTAACATGACACCATTGGAAACATATGTTGCTTTCCAAAGCTTTGACTGGAATGTCATATTTGAGAGAGACAAGTATAACTCAGATATGACCAAACAGCTTTAAAGAATAGAAATTGCTTTATAAAAGAGCCTTAAAGTCCCTTGGAAATGTTGGATTGATACCTTGCTTATAGAGTTCCCAGCAGCCTTACCAGTTAAGTAAAGAATGTCACATCCTGGCAGATGCAGGAATATCAAGATATTTTGGGGGACCCCAAGAAGAGGAATTCACCAAAATCTACAGGTATTGCAGGCATGTCTGATGACAGTTTCCTCAAATATTTGGCTAAGGCGCTCTGACTAAGGTTTCCAATCTCTTCCACTCTCTTGATTTGAAGTCATTAAAAAATTAAACTACTTTTTTCCTAAAAGCCCTAAAAACTGATGCTGGACAACTTGAGGTAAACTTCAGAAAAATAACTCATGTATAGATTATCTTTTTGCTCATTATTCTATGGGGATAATAAAAGGACCCTATGGGCATATGATTATTTGAAAAGTAGAAAATGGGAAGGATTCCTCCAATAATTGTATATGAAAAGACCTTTCTCACTGTAGACTTTTCAATAGATATAGTGTTCTATTAAATTATTCACTTGAGGCTGGTTTAATTCATAAGTTACTTAATGAGTATAATGATCACATACTCCAAAAACTCTAAAAAGATTTAACTATAACTGAAAGTCCACCCCCACATAAATCCTGGAGACACAGTTTATTTAAAAGACTTGAAGTCAAAGACAGCAGGGGACTTATATTCAAAATGGAAAGGTCCATATCGGGTCATATTATATACTCCCAATGCAATATAATTAGAGGGGCACTCTTCATAGGCTCATATATCTAGAATAAAACCAGTACCTCCTTCACAGGAAACCAATGAGCAAACTAACATGCCTTCTTAATCCTGTGAACCTGTAGAATATCTCAAACTCCTCTTCAAACAACAGTGAAGCTTGTATATTTTCTCTTTGTTTTCTGTTCACCTATCTTAGCTGATAATTCCTTCTTAAAATGGACCAATCAAAAAGATCACCAGAAACACTTGAATTACAACCCAGAAAAACCTATCTGATTCCTGCTGCCTGTTCCCACTCCATCTGAGGATGTTTCAGGCCTGACATCTAAAAATCTCACTGGCAGGCACTTGACACTCAGACACTGCGTTTATAATTTGCTCTAACCATTAACTTATATTTTTATTTTGTTCCTATAAGGATGCCTCTTATTATACTTGACTGCTTACTAATCAAAACAGCGTCTATGATGGCTAACACCACTCACTATACTATTAAGGCCTTAAATAACTCTCAAAATGGCATTAGGTATTTTAACTGTACAAGGTGGAACATGTGCTAGCATAAACACAGAATGTATATATATTACAGATATCACAAAAATGTAACAAGATTGCTAAAAAATATAGATATTCAAATTGGTGCTTTACATGAACTCTCTTTTCCTTAGTGGTTGGTTAAACTCCTGAACTGGAGACAGATTTTAGCCAACTATCAAAGGCTGTCTTTATTGGGTTTCTCTTTCTTATTATAATATTAATCTTATTTTGTTGTTTCTCTGCTGTCTCCCTGCCTGGTGCCACAGCTCCTTCACTGCCATAACTTCCAGCTGACAGATGATCCTTTCTATTCAAGGAGGTTCATATATGTTGGAATGGCTGCTTCTTCCTTTGCTAACTCTTATATATAAGTTCCCCAACTGACCAGTGTTGACCCATAGGTAGATGAAGCAGAAGAGTGAGGTTCTTGTCTTATGGAGTAGAAGAATGACTCTCACAGACAAAGGAAAGTGAGTAAATCGATAAGAGTTTTATTAAGCAAGGATTCAGAAAAGCTCTCAGGAGTGAGAGGGGTCCCCACAGGGTTGCCAATGTGGGCTTCCACTGACAGTCTTTTATTTAGAACTGACCAGAGATCTTGTGGCCTTAACATTCTTGTGACGCCCTGGTTTGAGCAAGGACTGGTGATATCTCTAATGGTTTACTTATTTGGGGTCTGGTTATTTTTTACTGGTCACGATGTGGCTGCCATAAAAAGACTCCACCTCTGACACACTGGGCAGGGTGGTCTGGTTTGTTCCCTTATCTCTGGTTTTGTTATGTCTCAGCATTTCTGGGATTTCTGTGAGCCTGATTACATAGTACCCTACCTACCTCTCCCTACCTAGCCCCACCTGTCCCTTACTCAGCGAGCCCTTTGGAGGTATGTTGGTAGGTCATATACTTGGGGGATGATTGCCAACATGTATCTTGGGAAGGTAGAAATAAAAGAAGTTTCTGAAGGAATTTTTATATGTTAAAGTAGATCCTGGGGGTCAGGCTAGGATTGCCTTTATCCTTAGAAAAATGTCAATATAGAGATAGTTGAATACCTAGGTGCATATCACTCTGCTTGTTTCAAAGACCTATCGATGGGCTGTAAGTAGTGAGGAAATTTAATAATTTTTCTTCTGCCTTTGTTTCCTACATCATAAGGACATCACTTTACCCCTATTAGGCAGAAAGAAGTTACAGGAGAGAAAATCTCCCACCCTTAGCAACCTTAAAGATTAAAGGGTCAACATTGTTTAGGGTGAAATGATGTGGGAAAACAAAGATAGAAGGAAATGTAGATAAAATTAAATTTCCTTATAACCTGCTGCACATTGACAGATACTCGAGGCAGCCAGAGTATAACATTCCTCCAGGAACTCCCAACTATCTCAATGTTAATGCTTTGCTAGAGGCAAAAACAGCCTTAGCTTGACAATAACTAGTCTTTCAGGATCCTGTGAGTCTTAGTATGTGAAAGTCTTTTTGGAAAAGTCCCTTTTTGCTTACTTCCCCCACCTCCAAAGTAAATAATCAGCCATTTCTCACAACCTCAGTGCAGTCCTTTCTGCCCACAGGTCCTATCCCCATGCTTTATTAAAACCACTTTTTTTAATTGAGAGAGAGAGAGAGAGTGAGTGAGAGAGAGCATGAGAGGGGAGAAAGTCAGAGGGAGAAGCAGACTTCCCATGAAGCTGGGAGCCCGTGCGGGACTCCGTGCGGGGACGAAGGATCATGACCTGAGCTGAAGGCAGTGGCTTAACCAACTGAGCCACCCAGGTGCCCCTAAAACTACTTTTCTTATACCAAAGGTATCTCAAGAATTTTTTCTTGGCCATCAGCTCTAAACCCCAACATTCCCACATCATCTACATATAGACTTCAAGTGGCCTATCTGCAGGAATAGGCTATCTACCCTGATTCTGATAGAGTCAGCCTGGAGTCACTACAAGATTACCTGAATTAACCCAAAATTTTAAAAAAATATTGTTTGCTATTTAGAAAGAAAGATAGTCACTATGTCAAAATCAGAAGATTTTTGGACTTTCTACATTTATTTTATAGTTTGGTATTTGCACATTTGAATTACATATGGGGAAAATCAAGAGCTTTTCAGCATTTAGAGCTGCTAGGTGTTAATCTGGCCAGGGCTGAAGCAATTGGTAAAGATATTGTTTACAATGTTAACAATGGGAGCATTATTAAAGAGATTTAAGGAAGAGGGTATGAGCTCCAGAATCTGGGGGTCTGGAACTGAATGATTCTTTCTACAAACAAAGTCCTCACCCATAGATCCTACTAGAAGCTTCCTATCTCTCTGCAGAAAGTTAGTTGGGATACTGAGGGGAGACTCTCAGACTGATTTCCAAAGAGCAAATGCTAACTGGTGAGCCTTGTTTACCAGGCCATATCAGGTCAGCCAAGCAGAAAGACCCTGTGGAGAGGCTGTGGGTTGGGGACTCATGACTGTAGCTGTGAGATGGTCCTGGGCTCCAGAGCTGCCAAACAGGCACCTATTCCAAGTATTGAGATTAGGAGAGAAACTAAGCAAACAAACAATCTCATCAATCAGTATTTAACCTCCTGTTGCTATTCTTGATTCACTGAGGATGATGGAAAAAAGTACTGGAGCAGTAAGGCATGATTTCTCTATAGGTTAATGCCAAAGAGGTTAACTCTGAAACTAGCCAGTGCAAAGCATACTCAACCTCACAGTGTGATTAGGGGTCACATTTCAGCCACTGATTCAAGGATATGAAGCTCCTTGAAATTCTGCATGTCTCCTGACCCGAAGAGAAACTTCAATCTTCATCCTGGGCTCTTGCCTGAGTCTATATTAAACAAAATCTGGTTCAGGATTTTACTTCCACTGTCAGGGGCTAAAGTGTTAATTCAAAGACTTGGCCCAGCCAGACGACTAGATCCCTCCATTTGCTTGAAATAATTTAGTAGCAGGGGCTATCACCTCCAGCAAGCATAAGTAAATTCTAGATTAGCAGTCCTCATCATTCCTAAATAGACTGCACATCTCCTGCTGCTGGGCCTTCATTAACAAACTCAATAAACTGAAGGGAAAATAAACTTCTTGTCATGCACACATGTACTCACAACCTCCTCCACTTTCATCTCTTGACTCCTGGGATTCTTACTTCATGCTGAGTTCTTTGAACAGTATTTTCCTGTGTCTTTTACAATATGTCCACTTGTCTTAACTCTATTTTCTTCGATTCCTCTTTCTTTGTTTCCCAACTGCTTAGTGCTATCATCTCCCACAGACTTCTTTTTGTTTCTTCTGTCTATAGTGGTAATTCATGTTCAAAATAGAGCTTCCCATTCCCTACCTTTTGCCCTCCCCCAAACACAAACAACCCTAAATAACAATTCATGTCATTATAGATGAGGAGATCAAGGCATGAGTAATTCACAGTGCCAACTCTAGACTTACAAAACTGGACAACATTTCAAAAAGGATTGGAAAGAAGGAATTGACATGGTCAGGTGGGCAAGAAGGAGTCCTGAGTTTGGTGCTAGCTGGGGACCTTGACAATATCATGATAGTTCCCTACACTTCTCTGTTCTCATCTGCTAAAACAACAACAAAACAGATATAATTTAAATGCCAGCTACCTGTTCATTTCCTGGGAGATTCATAAAGCAGATACGCAAAAGAAAAATTCTCAAAATACATAAAGACCCCCATAAATCCCTCTCTGGAAAAGTGGGAAGAGTATTACACATGGGAGAAGGAGACTACCAAATTGTTCCCCATGAATATGTCCCTGATTCTCTTACTTTATCTCTCCATACTCTCTTCATGAAATATGTCATAGCTGAACTTTCAATCTATGTAAAATTTCTAAATCTGGATCTCTGGACCTGACCTCTCCACTTATGTATTTAATTGCATATTTATTGGACATTTCATACACACATGGTTGTCCCACAGACACTTCATATTTAATTTATCCCAAATCCCCTCTTCTTTTATTCTCTAAAGAGAATCATCATTCAGTTATCATTGCTAAAAACATGGATATTAGCATCTTCTTTACATTTATCTCCATCCATTCTACCTCTATACCATAAGCATTTGTCCCTTCCTCCCCATCCCCTTTGCCACCATTCTAGTCTTGGACATCATAATTTCTATTTGTGTTACTGCAACAGTATCTCTGTCTCTCTTTTAAAGATTTTATTCATTCATTTCAGGGAAATGAGAGTGAGGGGAGGAGCAGAGGGAGAAGGATAATCAGTCTCCCTCTGAGCACAGAGCCTGACAGGGGCTGATACCAGGACCCTCGGATCATGACCCAAGCCAAAATGAAGAATTAGATAATTAACTGACTGAGCCATCTAGGCACCCCACTACAATAGTTTCTTAACTGACTGTGAATTTTCACCTTTTCCCATGAGCCTTCATATACTTTTCCTCCACCACCACTATTCCCTTTCTCCTTCTCACTGCAATTAAGTACCTATTAATGTCAAACCCTGGGCCAGAACTCTACGTGCCTATTCCCACTTAATTCTGGCAACAGTTCTTTGAGGTATGCACTATTACTTTCACCATTTTACAAAGGAGGAAACTAAGGCTCAAAGAAATAATTTGTTCAACAGCAAACAATCATTTAAATTCAATGGCAGAATTACCAGACTCAACGCACATATCCTTTCCACCACACTGCCTCCCTTTTTCTATCATTGCATCTAGCATTCTTCATTATACTTATTTGGTCCTTCTCTTCCTCCTAAGCTGTGTGCTGTCAGTCTGGTTCACTAATGTATCTCTAGCACTAAACAACGTGCCTGGTATCTAGCAGGTGCTCAATATGTAATCACTAAATATGAATAATGACAGATTGAAATTGACCAAGGAATGGTCGCCACAAGTTCACACATCTCCATTTTTCCCTCCTCATATTCTCACTGGGGCACTACTTCACATATTGTGCCTATATGAGTCAAAGAAATTCCACTGATTCTTTCCCCACTTCCTTTGTGATGGCCCAAGAGACAACCTGCTGGATTTTCATGCCTAGTAAAACCTTTACTCAGTACTGGCACAGCCAAGAATATGACTGAGATGGCCTAAATCCCAGCTATGAATAAGATTGGAAGTAGGGAGGTGTGAAGGATCATTTGTTTTGACCCTCTCTGAACTAAGAGGGTACACACAACTCTGTGCCTTTCTGAGCTAGTCAGAGAAAACCAGGCTAACCAAATATTATACATTTTTGGCCAAAAGCCATCCATTTTGTTTAATGATGCAGCACATGCTCTTGGCACTTGAACTTTAATAAGGACTGCTCAGGCATTTGGCAGCGCACATTCTATCAAGAGATTTTGACAACTAGAAAGCAAACAGAAGGACAATTTAAATGTAACATCACATCCACTCAAGCTGTCACTCTAGTGCCTACCAGTGATCTGACACCAAATCAATAGTATTATGGTTCACTGATGTCAGATCTATGGTTTCACAAAGTTTCAGAGCAGGCGGCAACAGCAGCAGCAGCACAATAGCAAACTTCATGTTTCCTGTCTATGATTACAAAAGAGGTAATCACTGTCTGGCTTCTTTCAGTGCCAAAGCCTCAGCATGCTACTGCCTGAAGACTCTGGGATTCTAATTGAGGTGACTGGGTGTGCCATGCCATTTTCTCCTCACCTACTTCCCCCCCTCCATCCTACTTTCTCCTGCTCCATTCTCCAGGAAAAAAAACCCAGGAATTAGCTTGGTAAGGATTTCCCCTCTCCCCACAAGAACCAGAGTGAGTCCATCTTATAGCCACTCCATTTACAAGAATGTAAATTCCTAGGGAAAAGACTTCTTTTGAAGCTAGGTCAAGCTTGGCGGTTTCAAATGCCTTTTGGACTCTACTCCATGTGTATTCCAGTGCACTGGACCTATAAGAAGCTTATCTTTTCAACTAGTAGAAGACCCTGAATTGCCACTTCCCACTTTTTCCTATATTCCTAGGTTCCCAAAAGCTAAGGAGTTTTATCATTTGGGTAGCTTAATGATGATTATACAAATATAAATTCCCCAAAAAAATTAAATGAGGAAAACCACAATCTCCAAATGTCCCCAATACCTTGGAAAGGGGAACTGCAGGTACCCCATAAGGTTGAAAAGCCTCTAGTCCCAGGGACAATGCAACATTAAATGGGTGGGTCAAACAAGGGGTACATTTCAGGGCTCAAATTAATTTCTCCCCGATGCCAGAGCACCTCTTTCACTTCCCAACCTAGCCAAAGTCCTGCATATCAATGAGATGAGGATGAATTATTGAAAAGCTTCTATATAAAATGCTGCACTGTTCCATTTCCTACAAATCAAATTATTGAGAGAGATATTTGACTGTAAATATATTCAGAAAATGATTTCATTGTCATTAGGTTGGCTTTGCTTGCTCCCCTACCCTCAAAATTTCATTTGCATTAAAGTGTTACAAAGTTAAAAAGGTCACACGCGCACACGCGCGCACACACACACACACACACACACACACACACACCCTCCCAACCAGGAACTTGCACACCAGCTTCAAAAGTAAATAAATTTAATCAGCAAAAAATGAAAACCTATTATAAGCAATAGAAAACCCTTTAAATCATGCCTAACATCCTTAAACAGAATTGCCTCTTCCTTACTCAGGCTACTAGCACATAGTTATTCTGACAACAAATGGCTGTTTTTATTTTAGATGGAAGGACCCAAATTCTATTTATAGTTATCTATCTGCAGACCTAATGGGGTTAACCAGGTTCCACTGCTGGTTGAAGAAAGATCTCAATTTCAATCACAGCACACTTTCAGAGCCTATTGTCTCTGGAGGTGAAAGTGTGGTCCCACCCAACTGGATCTCTAATATCTCTAAAAGGTCCCACCCAACTGGATCTCTAATATCTCTAAAAGGCACAGAGTTTAAAAAAAAGGCACAGAGTTGTATGTACCCTCTTAAGGCTGCATCACAGGCACAAAAGCCCACTCAACCAAGGCTGAGCAGATTATTGCTTACTGCCTTGGGCAGAACAGTCATTGGAAAATAAGGCTTCAGACCACCTAAAGGCCAAATTGTTTCTGTTGAGAGACTTGTCTAATGGCATTCAACTAGGATGTCATTGCCAAAAGGAGCCTCTAATCACTGGAAATACAAAGAAATGAAAATCTTGGACTTCCCTCTATGACATGGTGACAAAAGAAGCATCTAATGGCAAGAGAGAAAGATGCATTAATTCAATATTCACTCATTTTTTCAACAACTTTGCATTGAGTACCTGCTATATGCCAGGTATTGAATTTAAACCAGAATCATGAAGTCCCATCATCAAATTTCCAGAACCCTCAGACTCAGTTTTTGTCGGGGACCGAGGTATGGCTCAAGAAGGCCGACACAAGCAGGCCTGACCTTGCACCTACATAGCAGGATGCGGTCACCACAGAGCCTCAGGGAGCCCAACGGCGCACATAAAGGAGCACACCAATCAGTAGCCTGAGCACGCGCCTATCATGCCTGGCCCCACCAATCATGTACAAGAGCACGTACAAGAGCACGCCTGAAAGCAACCTATCGGGCGCACTTCCCCTATCCCTTGCCTTTATAACCCCTTCGTGTTTTAATAAACTTTGCAGCTTGATCAGAATCCCTGTCTTGCTGTCATTCTTTCGCGCCTCCTGTCCCATCCCCCTCATCCGTTACAGGTATCTCGGCGGACCCCGTTGATTGTCTCGCGGGCCGAGGCAAGTGGCGCCCAACGTGGGGCCGGCTCGACTGACTGCCTGTACGGACCGCTGTCCCCCATTGACCGCAGCGTTCTGCCTACGAAAGGAGACGCCCGGATGGTCGGGCGCCGCCCGACCGCGCACCGGCATTTTCAGACGAGATTTCCCGTTCCTCCGACAGCGGCATTAATCAGGTAGGACCCTGTCATGGGACAGGCATGTTCACAGCATGATGTCTTTATTGCTCAATTAAAGGCTTCCCTCAAGGTGCGTAAGATTAGGGTTAGAAAGAAAGATTTGGATTCCTTTTTTACTTTCATTTTTAAACTCTGCTCCTGATCCCACAAGAGCAAACAGGCACTGGTAATTGCAGTTGGCAGCAGCAGAGGCTGCTCCTTCCCCTGATAGTGACAACCCTGAGGAATCCGCCAGCTCCCACTCTGATAATGAGGAAAGGGAGCCTTTTGTTAACTGCTGGTTATGCTTTCGCCAAGGAACTCCCATACCCCAGGCTGTTCCCGCCAACATCTCCTCCCTCACTTATAATCTAGATAACTGTACCCTCAGCCTGCATTTTAGAGTTCAGCCTGTTATATTCCACTCCTCCCCCTGTTTTTATAAACAAGAACACAACAATTCCTTTGACATTCCTGTTGGGTTCGTCAGCTTTACAAACTGTACCCACACAATTAACTTAAACTCTTCCCTTTGTCCTGGGCTAGAAAAGGTTTTTGTCTGCGGCAATAACCTGGCCTATACCGCCCTCCCGTCCAATTGGACAGGGTTATGTGTTTTTGCGGCCTTACTCCCTGATATTGATATCATTCCTGGAGATGAACCTGTCCCTATCCCTGCGTTTGATCACTTTGCAGGGCGACACAAAAGAGCCTTAGCTATTATTCCCTTACTAATTGGCCTT